>JAGDQP010043738.1:452-16127 GCA_022664845.1 Lepisma saccharinum | reverse complement strand
ACATCACTGACTTATTTAAGTTAATGATTGCTATTAGGCATTGCAGTAAACATAGCTAATGCGCATATACTGACGGGTAGTAGATTTAGTCATTTTACATTTACTTTTTTCAATGTGTACAGGATATGTAATCACGTACGATTTAATCGCTTAAGTGGCTCAAAGTGTATGTTGTTGTTCGTTCAAAAAGTGCTATTTTCAGCATTCTGAACATCATAGGAACAAAAAATAACCTGAAGAATATATTTCCGGATGAAATTAAAGTGAACATAATGAATGTAAATATTCCACATTCCAAGGTGGTCAGAAATCTAGGAGTCCAGATGGACGAAAATCTTACATGGAACTCTCATGTGTCCACCCAGTGTACGAAAGCTCTGTCAACCCTGCGGTATCTTTATAAACTACGCGAATACTTCACGAAAGAGTCTAAATTCTATCTTGTCCGTAACCTTATTCTATCTCTTTTCGATTACTGTGATGTAGTCTACGGCCCGGGCTTAACCTTGAGTAAGGCAATATCTATACAAAAAATACAAAATGCCTGCGTAAGATTTAGCCTTGGATTTCATAGATCGGAACATGTACTACCAAAATTGAATAATGAAAATATGCTTACTATGTCAAGGAGACGTAACTTGCACTATTGTTGGTTAATATTTAAACTTTTAAAAAATAAATCTCCCCCCTACCTAAAAAATAAACTTAACCGTCGCAGAACTGTTCATCACTACACAACACGTAATAGTAACGCCCCCCGTTTCAGACTCTGCAAAACAGCTGATTCATTTTCTGTTTCAGCAGCAAGAACATGGAACTCTCTGCCAATCAGTATTACAAATTCTACCACCTACAGTGCGTTCAAAAATATGGTCAAACATTTCCTCCATCGGAAGCAATTACTAAGCTCAAACTCTTATGACCCAATCTGACAATTTCACTCATTGTTATTGTGTAATTAGAATCATTATATATTTGTAACGGTTTTTTTCTCTCTCCTCGTAGATATGTTGACACCAATAAAAAAAATGTGTGTGTTTGGTGTCTGTATCTGTGTGTGTGAGTGAGTGCATTTAGTATATAGGATTGTTTATTATTATTATTACCATTATTGTGCATTATTCTTTTATCATTCTTTTTTTTTGTATTGTATTTCGCTTATATTACCAACATTGTATATTTCATGTAATTCTATTATTGTTGTATTGCCCTTACTAGTGGCTAATGTGCACTATTCTTTCTTTTTTCTTATTGTAATATTGTAACCATACTCTTATTTTGACAAGGGTTAGGTGGCAGAGCAGCCATAGGCTGAACCTCGCCCGCTTCAATAAAGACCATTTCAATTCAATAATAACGAAATATTATTAACTAAAGAGAATTGTTAAAACAATTAGGGTTAATTGAAATATAAGGTATTATTTACTAGCGTCTTGAATTGTTATTACCTATGTCATAACATGTTAATGTCGACGCACATTGACCACACATTAAAAGATTATGCGCGATCCAAACCGTTTGAGGTTTTGCGTAACCGGAAGTGTCATTATATTACTCGGCTAGCAATTGAGAGTACTATGTACCGCCTTATACATTTTGGCAAAAGGAGAGTTGCAGAATGCAAAAATATTTAGATTTCTAAATGAAGCATATTTACGCGCTGAAATATATAACAGTTTATGCATTTATTTTTTAGACCTTTAAGCTTTTAATACAGACTTGCTTGTTAGGCAGTTATACTTTTGCAAGATAAATTTGTGCTAAAAGAGCAAAAAGTTATTTTTTATTTTTTTAGGGGAGACGTAGAAAAAATACTTCTAAAATTCCCATGTTACTCGTTATGAGTAAGTCGTTTTGGTGTGTGCACTAAAAAGTGTGCAGATATGCGTGTGCGACAGTGATGTGCAACCTTTCGTGTGCGAATTTTAAATCGTAGAAGTATTTATTTTAGTTACGAGAGACTTAAGTGTTTTACTTATTGGATAAAGAGAATAAACGGTAGATAAATTTAACATTGTGTTTTACGTGAAATTTGAAGCGGGTTATGATTTACAGTACATTGAACGCTGGCGGTAGTCTGTGATGTCATACATACATTAGAAAATTAACAGGCGTACTGCACAGAGCCAGGTGTGCTTATGTACATACTTGTTAATAATACTTTTTTTGCTAAATATTTTACTATTTACGATAAATGCGAACAGATGTGGAACTCACGATTTTTGAATATTAATCATCACAATCATCACGATCATTAATGATCTTTATATTCATTCTGCGGTTCAGTGGTGACCTAGTAAATTTTATCTGGTAATATTCGAACTTCTACTATTCGAATTAATACTTATTTGACCTGGTACCAACGGTCTTTGCATGCTTGGCAATTATTGCCTCCTCAGACCGTTATTGCGAATAATTATCGTACTTTTACTAATTATCGCACAGTTGACGGTAATCGTATTGCGGCGATGATCGTACCTTTATTGATGATTGTGTCTTTTATTGATAGTTGTATCCAGGATTTTCTTTAATAGCGATTATTACGCTATGTATGCAGCAGCGCTTATTGCGCTATGCCATGGCTGGGCATAATTTCTTCCTGCCCCAGGAGTATTTTACTTTTCGGAATTACAATAATGTGCAGAAAGATTAGTTCCTTAAGAACCGTTTAAAAAGGGGCTTTAGCCGGCACAGGACTAACTTCCACGTTTATTACAGATTCAGAAGAGAGTTTAACCATCCGCCTGCGGTTTGTTTAAACTAACTTCCTAGGCTAGTAATGACATAATCAATGCAATCCTGGAAGCTTCAGGGAACAAGATAGGCAGTACAGCAATACTGTGTCTTTACGCAACTAATCTGGTCCCTTCCAACATTCCTACTCTATATAGCATTCTGGATTCAAACGTTTATGGACTTACATTCCTATCACAGATCAATAACCTGTCAATAACGATTAGTTTAACTAGCTCGTTTATCGACACCTACATCTACCAATATTCCAGAAAACCAAAAGAATGCGAAATTCATTTCGTTTTCTTGGATATGAGAAGTTAATTTGACTCGATATCTTGGTATGTTTACCATAAGGATTTGAAGACAAAGTTGAAACTGTACCACGTTACAGGCAAATGTGTAACGTAAGTGAAGATGAGATTGCGATTCTCTACCTTCCATGAAGCATGGTTTGCAGTCCATCTTGCTTCACAGTGAGACAAGGCTACACTCCTTTTTATGTGTCTTGTTTAACACATACATATAAGTGATGTGTGGTGGAATGCCAATAACAAAAGATAAGGAGGGAATAAAAAGGACTTATACCGTAACAATGAGGGCTCTAACTTTTTAGAAGTAAATTTTTTGCGTTTCCTATTTCAGGGCACGAAAAATAACGTTTTATTTATTTGAAATAGGTTAGGCAATTTTAAAAATATTAGGTTAGTACGGGATGATGATTGTTAACGAGTAACTAATAATTTATCAACAAGAACATAAATTTAAGAAATAAATATTTATAAGAAGTAGCTTTGCTAATTCGAATTTTATTTTTTGCTCTATCATTAGTCGGTGGCTCAGATGGTAGAGCGCTCACATCTGGTGCTAGGGGTCGTCGGATCGATCCCTGCTCACGTCATGTGAGTTCTGTGGTGGACAAACACCGTGTGCGGGAGTCTCGGGGTGCTCCCGTTTCCTCCCACTTTCTTCATTCCACCAATTCATCCCATCATCACCCATACAGCCTGAGCCATAGCTGCCTAAAGGCCTTAAAATAAATTCAAATATATATACAGGAGTCACAAAGTTAATTGGAAATATAATATAGCATTGATAAATTCGCCTTTTATTTTATTTATATTTTTGTACTCTTGTTATGGTGCCATGTGTCGTAATAACAATTTAAACATCTACAGTGAAATTAATGTTTTGTGGTATTGTGTTCCGTTAGTCAAAGGAGGAATTGATTAAATTAATTAAAAAATACTGGGCCCTTGTGGAGGTATAGCGGCCTGGGCCGATCCGACGCTGTATCAATGAGGAACAAAATAAGGATTATTCCATTATTTGAAGTTTAAAAAAACAGATACAAGCAGTATAATTAACTAATTACATCGATCTTAGCATTTCCTCAGTCACACCAGGCAAATGCTGAGTTGGTATCTTCAACTTAGGCTCTGACCAAAACTTTCCCGCATCCTTTCTCCTCCTCTATCCCACCCTGAGCCTTAGATGCAGTGATTCCGCCAGACCCCCTGTTGGAATCTCGCCCCCCAAATTCCAAAGAGCACTCGCCAACTTTAATTTGTTTTACCAAAATCGATAGAAATCGTGCAAAACTCCACTTACACCCTCTCGATTTTGACTTTACACCCCTCTAAACTGGAAATCCTGGCGGAATTAGATGGTAGATGCCTAAAAGCCATAAATTAAATTCGGCCAGAGCGTACTCTGAAGGTGCCATCCCTCCATTTGAACCGGCGACTATACTCAAACAAAACGAGCGCGCTAACCTCTATGCAATCCCGAGGTCCATAATGGATTCCCGCTGGAATCATTTCCAAGACGTGATTGCTAAGCAAACGCTCTGCCATCTGAGATACGGTCGCTTTTTTGCAGTTTTAGTGAGACGACAATTCTGTATTTGATTGTCCGAAGTATGGAAACGACTGAATGTTTTTAGTTTCCGTTCCAGTGCAATGATGTGCATTATCCTATATTTCGCGTGTAAATACGTCACTTAAAGCAGGTCGATTCAAATTCCTATTTTTATATGTCTTACCATTTTCTTTCTACTTTTTTACCCACTTAGAGGAACCCGAAGATCTGAGGAAAAGGGAACGAAGTTTGCTGTTCAGTTGTTTGGGTAGAGGGAGGGGAAGGGAGAACTGCCCGTAAGCTATATGTCTGGCAAGATCCTTTCAAACCACAAATGAAGAATGTAAGCTGACTCTTCTTGTATCCATGGAAGAATAGAGAAGAAACGCAAACACCTAATATCTCGGAGCACGTTTTCGCGTTTCTAATAGAACCATCTGGTGGTGGGTTGTTGGCAGAATTCGGAAGAGGAGAACTGTTCCTCCTATTCTTAAAACCTGGTTTACAAATAATATGCAGCTTTCGCTAAACAATAGTTTCGTTATAAATATAAATTTAAGACATTCATTACTTTAATCAAAATACGCATGCAATTTTGTTTGCCATCTATCTGAACTTGTTGAAGTAACATTTCATCACAGTGTCATAACATTTGCACATCACCATTTGCAGATCGCACATCTTACCAATGTTGACTTAATTGTACAAGTTAGTCTGACTCGATAACAAACTAATAGGCCTACTTAGAACATGATATATCAGGTAAAACTCCAGCTTTCATTCCCGTTGTTACACAACATTAGGCTTTGTCATATAAGTTTTCGTTAAGTTTCGTTGTATTAACTTGCGTAAAGTTACATCGTATAACTTTGCTCCCGACATTCGATTACATTGAGTTTGCTTGAATTAGCTTAGCTTATTCAAGTGACGCTATATCCCTCTGGTGATAAAATATAAAACGTCATGTTGTAGTCAACACGCGGCCAGCTTTGTTTGGTGACAAAGTTGTGGTTTTTCGAAGCATGTTAAAGTGCGGAAATAACCTACTCTTCCATGGGGACATAGACAAATAAAGTGTTAAAGTTGATTGTTTTTTTCCCAAGGAGTCTTTGATCACTGTGAGTACATACACAAATCAACAAAATTTATGGTAATATTTATTATGCTGGTTATCGTACACCGCCAGAACCGGGGATATTTTACACTTTTGTTTCGTTTGTACGGTAGAAAGGAGCGTATTTTCTCGAGGCCATGTGGTTTTTAAGAAAGGTTTAAACTAGTTGAAGAATAAGTCCAAGTTACATTTATTTACATTTCTTTTACGTCATTTCCTTCAATTGAAGCTGTTTCATTGTAATCATGGCCATTGTACTCTTAAGTTCTTGGCCAAAAAAATGTAAAAAATAAAATAATAAAATAAATAAAGTTAAAGCGGAAGAGACGTGAAATGATTACAATTGAGCAGAACTACGTTCGACATCGATCATCGACATTGCTCAATATCGGGTATCGACACCACTCAATATTGGTCATTCACATTGTGAACATAATGTAACATTAATTCTGATTTATTTTACTATTTTAAAAGGAATCTTCCTTTTTATGTAGGACCATCAACATAGACAAACAAACAAAAAATAGTAAAATACGTTAGAAATTGTAAAACGAAGTTACTAATTATATAAAGAATACTATTTTTCTGTAGCTAAAGTTACATCACTTCGCTGTGCTAGTGGATTGTAAAATTTGTCGACCACTGCTAGTTTGTAAAATAATATTATTTTCGATGTTGCGTTCATGCTAAAATTTGTAGTTCCGCTCCATTGTAATCACGTCATGTGTCTTCCGCTTTTAACTTTCTTTTAAACATTTTTTGCAAGAAGTTATAAAGTACAATGGACATGATTACAATAAAATAGCTTCAGTTGAAGGAAATGATTTGAAACAAATGTAAATAAATATAACATTAATTTATCTTCCTACTAAAGGGAACCTCTCTTAACAACCACATGACCGCAAAAAAATACGCTACTTTCTGACGTACAAACGAAACAAAAGTGTAAAATGTTTCCCGGTTCTGGCGGCGTACCATAACCAGCGTAATAAATATTAATATAAATATTGTTGGTTTGTTTATGTACTTACAGTGATATTCTTGGGAAAAACACAATCAACTTTAACATATTTGTTTACGCCCTTCCCGTGAGAGGACGTTATTTCTGCACTTCAACATGCTTCAACGACCAATAACTTCTTTGTCACCAACATAGCTGACCGCGTGCTGAGTACATGAAATTTTATATTTTATCACAAGAGGGATATAGCATCTCTTGAATAAATATCGGTTTGCCCATATGGACCGACATTGATCAATGTAGATATCGGTTAACGACATGGATCGATGTTGCTCCATGACGAATGCTTTATGTTTTATTTTAATTTATTCATTATGAACAAAAAGTTTTGTAAAAAATCGATTTATTTTTTGCTCAATACTCACTATAATTTTTGAAAATAGGTAAATTAGAGATACCGATAATCGATGTCGATCCCACATCGATCGACGTGGGCTCAAGCGGGCCGCTCTCCCGCCCGCCTTATCGATTTGGCTCCCATGAGCGGTCAACGTGTATGTGCTACTTGGGATAGGTCTTTTTTTTTAGGAGAGAGAGGTGATTGATGGGAATCGAGACTGTGTATTCCCGAAAGAACGAATGGAAAATAGTGAGTACTCTAGTCTGTGTACTGCGTTCATGGATACGAAATAGCTAGTTAACAAATAGTGGTTTGTGGGAAGTTATTAAGAATACTTTACTGTTTATTTGAAGTAGGGAAGTTGAAATAGCTAAGTCCTTGATCGGCAAACAGATCAATTTAAGGTAAATACAGAATAGTATTGAATCTATGGACCATTTATAAATTGTGGATGTGTTTTCTATGGGAAGAATTTTCTAGCAGTAATACAATGCTATGCTTACAAGACCAATGCATATTGTTTTATTTCGTACTGAGTAACAATATGATATGCATGAAGATAACCTTGTTCTATTTATTCATATTCCATGTTTATTAACACACATTCGAATAGACTATTAACGAATATAACAAAAAAAAAGTATGTATTTTGTCGTATCAACTTTTCCCTTCCAGAATTTATTTTATAACAAAAGTATTCAATAAAGAAAATTTATTCGTAAATCGATATTACTACTAAACTGACAAAACACATCTATACTTACTATATATATATATTGATCGAGAGTATATATACGTATGTCTTGGAGTTAATTATTTTAAGAATCCTTACACACACACACCTCAAAGTTTAAACTATACAGTTATATGTGACATAAAACGTATACACATGATCCCAGAAGGAGTATGAGTAAGAAAGAATTTAGCATTCAACTATTATTCGATAAAATACCAAATAGGGCATGAAAGCAATACAGGCCTACCAGAGAGTTGACGGATGCTGAGTATATTTGTTATTTACTGCTTGCCAGTGGACACGCATGTGTGAGATAGAGATATGCAATGAGAAGTAATCTACATTTAAATTTTAAATAAATATTTATGTTTCCCCTGTACACAGATCTGACCTTGCCTATATGAAGTATCTAACTTTTGAAAAGAAAGAAAAACATACCAGGAAAGAACTTCGCTCGAAGATCAGTTTCGACTACAAGGGTGAAATTAATTCTTGGATAAATCAAAGAGAGGAAGAAAACTTCAAATGACATTTGTCCGACTTCTCACCGTGTTCGAATTCTACAGAACAGCCTGAATAACAGTAATCGGAGTTAACGACAGAGCTTAAAAGGAGGAGAGAAAAGAATAAGAAAGAAGGGGTTAGTGGCACATTGGCAAGGGGCCAGCGAGAGGTAAAAGCTAGAAGTTGCTACGAATTACCGAGTACCCGCCTTCTCTTTGCCTCTCTTTGCTCTTCTGGTGACATTTTATGGACCATGAGAACGTTTTCCATTATTCCAACTCACGAAAGTTTCCCTCGTCTGCACTCACCCTGCTTCTTCTGAACACCACAAATCTCGCTCTTGTGACGTATGGTTGCAGCAGATTTCTAACTCTTACCTCAAATAATTGAACTTCGAATCTTCATTGCACATTGCAATTACAATTTACAAGTAAGTGAGCGAACTTTATAATACAAAATCGTTTATGATTTAATTACAGACTGCCAGACATTCAATACTTATTTACTTACTCTATGGCTTATGGAACTCGCAAGTTCATTAAACTGTTATTAACGTCCTAAACAAGCTGGTAAGCTACTAAGGACGGGACCTACAGTTTCACGTGGGCTCCGAACCCCTTGTGTCTCCACTGGGAATCAAACCCGGGATCCCTTGATTACAAGGCAGCGAGCGTTACCACTCACTCACTGGGGACACTATTCAATATCCTTGTTCTTTAAACAGATAAAGGAGACTTGTGTTCCTAAAGATAAAATTTATGAAATTTTAGCTTATAAAAAGAAAAGTATTGTTCATACATAAGAAAATTGTTCTAATGAGGAACAAAAGCTCTTTCTCCAATTATATGTTACTTGATCTATATCCCAGAGTTGCCACCTGCCCAAGATTAGCCGCGATTATCCTAGATGTGCTTTATCAGTTCCGGATTTCGAAAATTTTAAAGCTGTCCCGGAACTTCCAACATTATCTGGAGAAATGTGTAAAGCAACTGCGGGCTTAGATGTAATACTGGTATAGTAAACAACGTCAAAAAAGGCGATTTTGCTTCGAATAGTAATGGAAAACAAAAATATTTATTGACGTTGTTGGCTAGGCACACAATTTTAAAATATAAAATATTGTCATAAGAGTATTCTGTATTTAAGTATTTTATTTTTCTGTTAGTTCGTCACGTTATGCAACTATTCTACCTTTGTTTTTAGATTATAACAATTGTTTAATAATTGTCATATTTAGTTTGTTACCACGAATGCAAAAAATATTTTCGAGAGTTATAATGGTAATTTAATGCTACAAAAATTCACTTACATATCACTTCACTACCATAAAAACTATTAATAATATAGGGTATGTTAATAATATATATATTATATGGATTCTTGGTACTTTCGATATTTTCGATGCTTGCAAATAATGACAAGAACCAGCAGAAATGGAAATCAAAGTTATTATACCGTATTTCCCATTGAGTCCCAATCCTCATTTTCTGAGGTTTTAAATAAAAATACTTGCCATCCTGTCATCAATCAGTCGAAACAACCATACAGCTCTGATACTAGATGGTTTCAGACTATATATCAACATTTGTTTGCATATAAAAAAGGTAGGAAAAAAGGATACTTACATAGCAGAATATTGATACAGGAGTACAACTTCACAAACACAATAGAAAGTGTGTGTGTATTTATGAGAGTGAGGAAAAGAGCGAGAGTGAAGGAAAATGATTTGTCTGGGCATACCAGTTTCTGAGGTGGCTTATGAGACTTCTATACAGTAATTTCAGGTCAACACCGAAAAGTTCTACAACCCGGAATATACTATGAACTTATTGTTATCCCTGATTTAAAGACCAAAGGTACAAACGTAAAGTAAATATTTCAAATAGAATAAGTTCTTTAATACAAAAGGTAAATAATAAACAAATCAGTATAGTTGAATTTGACTTTTAATAAACATATGTCTGATTTATGTTGTAAACTCCTGAATTTGAATTTATGAGAGACGTGTAACTATGGCTCTGGTCCTTTAAAATCCTTTTGAAGAGTATCGAGTGTCAAAGTTCAGTAATAAGTATCGGTATCTAACTATCCCTTCAAAAACTGCGATTTCCTGCACAACATCTCGGTGACACTAACCCATTGACACAGTCTAATAATACCAGTCTCTCATAAAAGCCATATCTATGAAGACTTCAAGAACTGAACTTATGTTTTTAAATGCGTCACATTACGTGGTTAGTTATCTAACAAAATATCGCTAGTTACAATATTCTTTCAGCGAATTTTTTTTTTTTATAGTAAATTGATTTTCCATGGTTTCAATGGTAAGCTAAGAGCAAATCTGGTTCTGCAATGTAACTTACAAAATAAAAAGTATTTTTAAAAGTTCGTGTGTAAATACGTATACAGATATAGCTTCAAACGATTTCGTTTGAGCGATTTTAGAGAGAGGAAACAAGAATGTGCATTAATTTGAGCAATTCAATTTAAATTATGCGGCTAAAAATATTTGCAATTCTTTAATGAACAAATTGTAAGCTTATTTAACTGTACCCACACTCTCTGTATATTGTAATTCCAGGAAATATGTTATATAAATGAATGAAATTACAGTTAAAATGTAATATGTATCACTTCTTTGGTAATAATCCCGTATTCCTGTGGGTTTAATTTCAGAGAAAAATATATAATTAACTTATTGCGTGTCATTTTGATTGCACTTGATTGAAAGCACATTCCAACTGTTCCAGTCATATTTAGGATTTAGTTAACATGAATTCTTTCCGATATGCATAATGGATATAAATCACAATTATTCATAAATTCTTTTAACTTACATGCTACAGGTTGTTTAACAACAATCACGATAGGAAGGGAACGGAAAAGAGGGAACTAAAACCATTTACAAATTAAAATGATGTTACAAAATATACATTAATAAAAATCTAGTATTAGTAAATTTTCACTACATGCAAAAGGGTCATTAGAATGTATCGAAGAAAATTCCAATCCTATTGCAAATGCACAAAAAGTTTCGTATATTTACAAATGCGAATAATCAGTTAATCTCTTTTATTATTGACCTACATCTTACAAAGTATGAAGGTAAATAAGTGAAAATTTCATTTTTTATTTACTTCCAAAATCTCATTAGCATATAAAGCAATGTACAGAAGTTTATATGTTTCTTAGTAAGCATATTTCCATATTATTTTTGTACGCTACTTCGGCATCGAACAAGGAAAACGCAGTTTTCAGTGATATATTGGAACTTTGAATTGTACTTCTAGTTATTATCTTCCATCACTTTAGAAAACTACAGAGATAAACCAATCGATTAACCATGAGCAAAAATATACTAATAAATAGTCATTCTTTCACAGTGGTGAAAGCTTACTCAGTTTGGCGAACTTCAGGTGAATATTTCCTTGTACAACGTCTAACATTTTGAGACAATAAACTCAGAGTGAATAGAATTCTGATTAATGAAAAAAATGTTTAACTGGCTCAAGCAATATCACCTTCTGTAAATCCATTTTCTTGCTGGAGAACAATTGATGGTTATTCCAGAAGCCGCATCTTGCAGAACGTCATAATTAAATTGCCGCCCTAGATAACGTAACGTAGGGTCAAAGTGAGAATTAAGTCTTTCCAATGTCAACAACATACTGATCAACTGTGATACCTTGATTTCGATGAGCGCTGATCGGGTAAGTGAAATTCAAAGGGATCTGTTTTCGTAGGTCTTTTCCGAAGATCACTGTTACTGGCGAAATTGGCATTATAGTGTTGTAAACGGTTGGTCCAAAGAGTTATCGAAATGCACCAAAACATACAATGGCATGTGTTGAAAGAGCTCATAGTACTCTGTGTTTGTAAACAATCTCGTGTGCTAAGACGTCCGTTGTCTTAGGTCTTCATGTTTCTCAAAATGACTCTACAGACGACAGACAATTTCAGTCGGTTTGGCAACACGTGATGCGTTAAATCAGGTTTGTGGCTGATATATCATTGTTGTCTATTGCTGTGATGATTGTAACACAATTCGCAGTATTTCTAACACGTTATTCACTGTATACAAACACAACAATCCGTAGAACATGTGTCAAGTCGTAGAACATGCATGCACAGCAGAGACAACCGCGACTTTTCACCTTCGCTTCCCCGAAAACAATGAAAAATTAGCTGTTGTGAAATAGCTCAGTGTTACACAAGAAACTTTTCATCATCGAACTTTGACATTACTGGATCATCGATTCTCTTTTGCTATGAAATGCATGGTTCTATAATCTATTATTTCATAGACTGAATATGTTTCAAGTATAGTTATGGATATTATAGTATAAGAAATGTGAAATATAAGCTAATTTGAGAAGTGTATAAATACATAACTAAAACGATTCCAAGGTTTTGTTAATCAGATTAATGTATATTTTAAGGTTGTCATTTGCCTCCTTTGATCTCTATATTGCATCATTTGCATGTTTATAGTGAAATAGTTTTAATAGCATGAACTCAGATGTGGATTTTCGTTTTATTTTTTGGCTTAGCTCACAACTGGGAGAGGTACGAAAATGGGCAGTATAACAGCCCACAACATGAATATGCCTTGTCCGGTCATGCATCTGGAAACTTTTGGCCTGTCGAAATCCATCCCTGCATGAGCCTGATATATTCGTTTAACAATGAGACATAAAATTAATAAACACTACAGGAGCGGCGTTTGAATTCCACATCTGGGAGGGTATCAACGGGAAACACCACTAAACACGTCATCACAAGGTGTTATTTATTGTGTGGTGGTCATTCATCACGTTTTCTTCTAAAGCATCTCCAGTATGAATTTTGTAATGAAAAATTTTCAACTTTAATCTTTTTTCCTGTGATTCTCTGCTGATGTCAGCAGGAACACTTAGCTGGTCAGTATATTTAAATCCTGCCTTATCAAGTGGATCAGGAATTCTCCAGCCTCTTAAGTTAGGATGGAGACTTTCCTGGTTAGTGGGAAGTTTCTGCTTCTCTAATGTTTTAGCCCTCTAATTTACACTTTATGTTTCATGAAATTTATTGATACAAGACACAAAGTGTTAAAAATAAAACACAGAAACCATTTTCCTCATAAAATAAATTCCTTCCTCATTTAGTTTCTATCGAAAAGCCCCTTTCAACCCACAATCTCAATGAGTATAGCCTTCGTATATCTATTTAAGGCACGAATGTTTCATTCCGTTTACACATGAAGGAAATTTTACTCCTCTTTAAAAATTAATCAGAAGCCAGTGGGAGTTTCCTGCGTGAAAACGCTAACAGCTCCAGATGAAGCATTCACGCACTGAATTTTCTCTTAAAATATTAGAAGGTAGAGCCAATTCCAAAAAGGTTGACCGCATTGATTAGGCTGTTTTGAGCTGAAAAGTCCAACTTCGGGTATCTTCGGAAACAGTAAACCAAAGATGCCAGGTTCGAGCTCTGGAAGGAAGGATGAACCTTCGCAATTGGGAAAAACTGTGTAATTTCCCCCCCTTCTTTTAAGTGCAATAAGACATATTGAAATGTTATTAAGTGTAGAAAAAAGTAAGATTAATTCTAATACGTAATGATACAGTGTTTCGAAGAGAGAAAAACAACAGCATTTGCAACGTATATGAATGTCATTGTATTGAACACCGAAAATTCAGTCATGTTTATTCAGAAGGACTTCTATCAGAAAGTAGTAGATAGATGCGTTCTTGTTAGCTCAGTGGTAGAGCGCGTGGCTTCTAATAGTGAGGTCGTGGCTTCAGAGAAGTGGTGGGTGTTCACAGAACATCGGTATATTATATGTGAGTGTTAAATACAAATTAAGTAAATGTTGTTATATCCAAAGTCGGATCAAGGTGTCATAAAGCAAATTCACGATCCCCAAAGTTCATACAAATTTAATATCCTCACAAACGATGAGTCACTTTAAGAGACTAAACTGTACTTCAGTAAAGAAATTCTCTGAAATGCTTTTTTCTTTCATATGGAAGTGGTGAGGCTTTGAGATCTCTCTTTCTCTCTGTCTTGGTTGCAAATTCTATACTTTGTCATCTGATGTACAGAAGTTACTATTGTCTAATTAACTAGAGGGAAAAAATGCTTAACTTGACCAGGGCTCGAACCCATGTACGTGTGGCATTGGTTTTGAAAGCGACGGTTTTAACCATGAACTACTTTTACAACTAGAAAAATATTGCTGAGATCTGTCTTATTAAAACACCACCAGATTGAGTCACGCTAAGTGGACCATTTTATACATGAGTAATTTTTTAAAAGGAAGATTAGATTGGTTTAGTTTAGTGATAGTAAAATTGAACAATTCTGGATAATTTTTGGAAATAAGTTAAATCTCATTTTAAGAAAAAAAAAACAGTTTTTGTATGTGGGTTCCTACATACCTGAAGTTATCAGAACAACTTTTAAAGAAATGTTATGCAAAGCTTCCTCGATATCAAATTTCAAACTTTTTCCTGAGGACCCATCTGAGACATTTAAGCCCGAAAACCTGCATTTTTCGCAAAGGGCCATGAACGCCCGTACAAGAGAAGGAGTGTGATTTAGGGCCATGATTTTTGGCGTGCATACACTCGGTCGGTAGGTTTAAATATTACAAAATCTTGCAGAATTGTATTCAATCTCTTCACTCCAAAAAAATTGTTAAAATCAAATTTTATACAATTCGTTACTTATTTTTCAGCCTAACTATTGGATTAAAGAAATTGATTTTCAGAAAAGGCGATTCCATATCTTTGAAGTATACTTCAAGAACTACGCAACGGTGTTTGATTAAGCTTTCTAGCTTTTCTGTTTTTTAAAAGATTCAAGTTTCCGTACATGTTTACAAGAGTAGAAAACTACACCCACCATTTCGGAAAGGGCCTAGCAGGATAAGATGGTGAAAAGTGCCTTGGTACGAATCGTGATAAATAATAATAAAAAAAAATTCTACCATATTCACCATCAAAAATGATGGCTCTCCACCAATGTCAGCTCAAGATAAGATAAAAATGAATTGTATGGGCGGTAACAAAATGTCAGCTCAAAAGATGCTAACCAAACCCCAAAATAAATTAAAATGTTCTTTTTTCATAGTTTAGCGATATCTCAGTCGGATTTGCACCTACGATGACCTTTTTTTTTTTTTTAATGAAGATGTTTTCAAGCTCTGCACGATGGTAACTTTTGCAGATATGTTGGCGCAAATTAAAATTTTGAGGGAGGTTAAAAAATTTGAAAAATTAATTTAAAAAAAAAACGAAGACAATAATAGTTAGCTCGAAAAAAAATATGTTATTTATTTAATTGTTCGGATGTTCTAACGTGGTAGAACATATCCAGAACAATAA
>JAGDQP010043737.1:2326-16128 GCA_022664845.1 Lepisma saccharinum | reverse complement strand
CCTTTTTCATACTTTCACTTTTCTCGTTAACTTAATCTACAAAAAAATTGCGTACCTTTTTTCTTCTTCCCTGTCTTTCTAAGAAATACCAATATTTATTTGAAAAATGTAGTCTGATACTTCGGCAAGGTTTATCAAGTACAGTGAACGGATTTGGAGACAACATTTCGGGAATTTACTAATGCATATCAGCTGATGGGTAACTGATACTTTGCCATTTAGTGTATATATAATATATAATAGTATTTGATATTTTTAGTAATAGTTATTACACACGTTCATATAATAATAGTAACACTAATAGACACAACTTATCAAACACAAATAGAAACAACACTAATAACACAAATAATAATACAAGTAACACAAACAATAATAGTAACTATCCAAGATTCTATGGCAATAATACTAGTAATTCGAGCAACTGTAACAATAATCGGAGATCATATGATAACAGCCGAGAGAAAGACGCTTATCACGGTTGTCGTCATACGCACAGGTATAAATTGGTTATGTATCCGGTACATGAAAAGACCATAATGCTAATTTCGAGTTGTCACGCTTATGCGGTTCCTTATCAGAGTAACGAACAGATGCGTTATGGGTGTGCGAACATGTATCTTCAATAAGTTTCTCTCACACGGCCGAATGATAATGGATCTCCTGGTGCTGCATTACGTCCTAATCCCGAAACAAGTTCAGGCTATGGCCATGTAGGGGCAGACCAAATGCAGAACACCATATAGAGTCCCTTCTCATGTTCCGATTCTGAGGCAAAATGTAAGCAATTTCCGGATTTTAATTGTACCGAGAAAAGGAAAGATGAGCTACTAAGTAATTAAAATTAAGATATTTCCTGCTTTTTCATTCTCTCTTTTTTCCTTCTGCCAAGAAAACCATTGGATGAGCTAGCTTTTAAGAAAAGCATTTCAATTATTGATTTGTTTCCTTTTCATGCTGTGGCGAAATTATGTAGTGGACTCCATCCATATCATTGAATATCTCTGCATAACTTATCATCACCCCTTCTTTTTAGAGTATGTTTCATTCTCTTCTTTTATTGTTGTTCTGATAGGTCAGAGACGAAGATATTTTTTTCTTATGTTGACGTCCGTGCAGATCAAAGATTTTTTATCTATCCAGAACTGAAAGGATGCCAACGAATCCTCTTATCTCTTCATTGTTGTTTTGAGCGGGCTTTTATCCACGTCTGCTCTTCTTTTATTACTCAATATGTCTCAGATATCTTGCTTTTCGAGTTCGTCGTCCATTTTACTTCCGTATTGATTTTCATAAATTAATTTTATTTTGATTGTTGGGCTTAATTTTGTTTAGAAATTGAGGTGCAGCTCACACCCAATTTCTTCTTTTATCTTTCGGTTTAGATTATCACTGCTGGCTGATTGGAATATCAATCGAGAAATTTAGTTCAATATCATCGTTAATCGTTAATGTAAGGTTGCGGAATATTAAGTAAAAGTAGAATGCAACCGAGTGTATTCAATAATGTAAATCTATGCAGCGGCCCTTACGTTTTGTTCTGAAAACCGTAGCTGATATCCAGACACTGCAGAAGCAGTGTAGCAGTTCATATATTTCCCTGCATATCTATAGCAACTCGTCTCTACTTTTGGGCTTCGATTTTAATTGGACACGTCAGTTGGATAATGTTTGATCTTCACTGCTTGTGAGTGTGAAGTGTTTGTGATTAAATATATGTGTGCTAGTGGATCATTTCGTTTAGAAATAAATAAATATAAGTTCATTGTGGATCTTTAAGCTCCCTCCTTTGTGGCAGTGTGTGATTATATATGTCATTGCGGAATTTCGTTGGCAAGAGGGTTGGGCGCCTCAGCTGGAGGTATGTGATTGCTAAGGTTCCAAATTAATTTTGCTCAAATTCGTTTTTGTTCATAATAAATTTATACCATAAATTTTCAGCATGGAAACCACGTCTATAAATTCAGAATTCTCACCTTGGACTCTGATAAAATTTTGATGACAGTTGCTTATGATAAAATTAAAATGAACATTATTTCTTACTCGTTAGTTTTGTATGCCTGTCTTGAAATTGGTGTGAACATTTTGCTTTGAAATTTACATTAGAAATGTCCGACCATAACCGTTAAATATTTAGCTTTCCCACAGAAAGTAACTCAGTTTTTTTCGATGATAGGAATCTCTTTCGATATCCTAGCTCACAGTAAGCCAAACTATCCGAACATTATTTTTTTCATAATATAACGTATCCCAGACTAAATGTTTTCGAATGTTTATTATTGATTTTTGCGGTTAGGCTGCATAGTTCTGAAAATCTAAATTCATAACATTTAATTTATTTGTGGACTATCAAAGGCAAATTTTCCTCAGTAATACTGTTTGTATTCAATTGTTGATAAATGACTTATTGCATTTTAATCAGGATCTTTTGTTGTAGCGGAGCTAAAGTTTAATACTAAATCTAGTGTTTAAAACGAAATTTCAGTATTTTCATATAATATGGTGTGCGAGTTTGTGCTTTGCAAAGGCATATAGTATTATTATAAAATTTTTGATTCTTATTTGTCATATCGAAATAAAAACAAAATGTAAGTGTTCGAGATATTGCGCTACGCATTCTGTTTTATTAAGAAAATAAATACCATTCTACCAGTTACACTTGCATAAAGGTTTCATTTGAGACGGTAGGTAGTGAATTATTATAATTGGACATTTGTTTACAGCATTGCTGTGTTTGAAGATTCTCAAACTTCCGTCATGTCCGTCCTCGAGCTGACATTATCGTTGTGCATGTGATTAAGATATTAAAAATGATATCAGGTTCGGATATTTCTCTCTAATGAGTGACCAAATACAGAGAATAGTCAAAATCATTTACGTTATATCGAAATATCGTGACCAGTGATAATTTGCGCGTTGCTGATTTGGTCTTATAGATTTTAGTGACTAACGTTCTGGTGGCCAAGCTCTCAGATTCTCGAGTAACAGTTGATGAATGGGTGGTTTTGATTTGGAAGCACTAGGTTGAGTGTCGGATACTGGAATGAAATTGCAGTTTTGGTTTTGTTCGGGTGTACTCACACTCCGCCGCAGAATGTATTCTGAACAACCGATGAATAGTTCCCGACACTAACCAGGGACGGGAACCTGCATTCCGCCTGATGAATACAGGTCGCTGTTGTATTTCTTTCGCGTTTTATGGAAAGTGAATTTTGGTGAAGTTGCTTGCGAATGGTCCAAAGAATGAGGTGAACGTGTTTAGTTTAGCTGGCCTGCTCGATAACCGGATAGTAACTCCTGATATAACTTTGTTACAGTAGTTCACTGAAAAAGCATTCTATGTTTTAATATAATTTTCGGTCAGTTCTTCGTTTGCTTTTCTTCGGTGCATGCTTTGCTAATATTTGTTTCTTCCTCTTTCTGGATATCTTTAAGAGAATGGGTTCTGAGGGCGTTGTTCTAGGAAGGTGTGGGTTATATTATATATATTTTCTCTTTAGAACTATATGAATATCTACATCCTGCATATGTGTTAGGACTTTGATTAAGTAAATAAATACATTAGATAATTAAATATTCTCCTGCGAGCTGCTCTTAAAGAAGCCCTCACTGCTTTTGCTACTTGTCTTGTGTTTTATTCTTAAACTTTCGCCAACCTTCTCTACGTTGTGGCACTTCTTTTCGGTCTTTCTTTCATACATGTTTCAGGTGCTGGAACTAGTGCATAAGGTATCTGCATAGGGTCACATATGCTGAATCAAGGTACCAATGGGTAGGTACTCGCCTTATATTTATGTTTGATAATGGTTTCTTCATTATAATAATAATAATAATAATTATTATTATTATTGTTATTATTATTATTCGTGCCCTCTTGTGTGGCTGTAGCTTTTCTAAAGATTAAGTATTCAGCTACGTTAAATTTGGGTTTTCCTTTCGGCAAAAGGCCGCCACTAGCCTGTCTCTCTTTTAGTCGAACCTGACTCCGGGTGCGTGTTACAGCATTTTCAGTGAATTTGCTTTTTCTGAATCGATATTACAACTGTCAATGATCTACATTTTTCTTTTTAATTAATTTTATTTAAGATTATTTTTTCGAACAATTTACTAGGTACACTGCTTAGACTCATTGGTCGCTAGTTGGTTTTAAATTTGCCATATGATATTATTATTATTATTATTATTATTATTATTGGTATCAACTTTGATACTTCCCATGGATTTGGAAACGTACTTCGCTTTATTCATTAATAGGAAAGCCTTGCTGGGTACGGTGTCCATTTTTCCTAAACATTCATTTTTTTTGTTTCGTCTGGGCCCGGTGCTTTTTCCTTTTTAGGCTTTTGATTGTAATGTCTATATCTGTGTTACGTTTTATTCGTCTTCGTTATTATTAGTATTTGTTGGCAATTTTGCTGCTTGGTTTCTTGTTTGGTCCTGTTATCATCTTCTCTTTTCAATTGGGAAATAGTTTAGTTAGTAAAAGATTTGTTGTTTTAGTCCAGTTTGACGTAAATTACTCGTCATTTCTTTTAATGAGTTTTGAACGTTTTTTTATTGTTTTGATTTTGTTGATGACTATCTTGTATGTTGTGCCTCATTGGTCTAGACACTAGTTCTTTCCAAAAATCTATTATTTGTTCTCTGTTGTTTTTCTTTTCTCTTCTGTTATTTTTTTTTTTTTCATATTATTGTTTTATTTCCCTATATTCGTCGATATTCGTTCCCGGCATGGCCCAGGCTCTGAAATTTGGTGGCATGCCGAATATTTTAAGCATTGTTAAGTTATTTATGTTTATAAAATTTACAAAGAATATGCCTCAATTGTTTGTGTCAAGGCTGTGCCACAGCGGCGTCGTAGCATATAAGTCTCCTGTTATGATTATATTTGTCTTGTTGTTGAATTTACTTATTGTTAGCTCAAATTTATGGATAAAGTACTCCGTTGCAAGAAATAATTGACAATAGTTGTTTATAAGTATGAATTTGTTTTTTGGTTATAATTTCTAAATATTGAACCCATTTAATACTGTATTCTGTGAAGTCCAGTACCTGTGGCTGTCTTCTGAACATTATTGTCGTTACCACTACATTTTCTTCTTTCGAAACCACAATTCGAGCATCGTCCGGCATCCCCAAAACTTTCCTCTTTAGTGTATAGGGTTCTTGTATGCACGCCACATCAATATTTTGAACCCCGCACAATTCTCTGTAAGTCATTGCAAGCTAGCTTGGAACGATCCACGTTGAGAAAGTCGTGGGCAAAAATTTAGCATTAAATTGGTTTTGCTAGTTCTACCTTTTTGTCGTCTTGTTCACTTTCCTTCTAGCTTTTTGTTTCCTTTTTCATGTTGACGGTATTAGTCTTCACGTTGGCAACTGGATTTATCTTTGTTCTGTATAGCTCTCCATCTAGCTCTTCTCATTATGTTTATTGGAGCTGTTCTTCTTTCCCCTTCTTCTGACTCATTAATCTCATCTCTGCTGCTCTCTGTTTTGCTAGGCTGTTTCTGTCCGCCCGCATTTTTCTCTTTAAACATATCCTCTTTCACTTATTCGTTTTCTGTTTTTACTATTTATTTTCTATGAATAGCCAGTTCATTTTTTCATTTTCGATTTGACGTTGAGAATGTTTAATCGTCCTAAAGAGATCCTGATCATTTATTATCATTTTGAAACCAATTCCGTTTATCTTCTTTTAATATTTGCATATAAATTTTAGGACTTCGAAAGGAGTTGCTCTCCAAAAGCCCATTCCGATTGGAGGATTGTGATTAGCTTTCTGTAGCTTGTTGTGTAGGTAGACAAGACATCCAGCAGGAACTAAAGTAAATAACTATATATTTACATTTGGTATATTTTTGAAAGTGTATTAAATAAAAAGTAAAATATTAAGTTATGAAACAGTTAAATTATACGCATATGTTGTCGCTACATGTTATATGCAGAAACGCGGGCAGAACTAAATTTGCTGTTTTGGGAGATGTAGATTTTAAATCCTAGGGCCTCATTATTCGCAACATGGATACATCGATTATTTCGTAGAGCGTAAGAATTCAAATTGCTACAATGACTGTTCAAAATTCAAATGGTGCCATAATGGTATTCTTTTCATAGAATGGAATTCAGCTTTGTGAACACTAGATGAAGTATGGTGCAACTCACATGGGGGGGACGAAGACTATATTCTATCCTTGTTGGAAGGCCGGATGGAAGGAGACCATTGGAAAGACCAAGACATCGTTGGGAGGATAATATTAAAAGCACATGTTCGTGATGAAAACAGGCTTGGTATTGCTCAGGATAGAATCCAACAGCGGACGTTTGTTCCTGCGGTGATGAACTTGCGAGTTCAATAAGCCATAGAGTTAGTAAGCTTAGATTAATCATCCGATCGATTCAACCACCACTTTATAAAAGTACTATTAAATTGTTATCACATATTTCCTTCCTAGCCATTTAACATTTTGATATATACTCATATATATGACGTTGGATTTATCTTACATTGAATACAAGATAATGCGTGTTTATATTTACTAATATAACATTGAGTTTTAGTGCATCCCTTATGGCTATCAATTACATTATGTTACCTTTGAATTGTTGCACTAAATCTTTTACTGATAGCTAAAGTTATTATTTCGAATTTTTTAACTTCATGACTCTAATCACTATGAATAACTGTTTTTCTTATTAGAAATAATACTTTGACTGCCAACTCATGGCTATTTATTAGAAATATAACACTATGATTACTCACCAATACAAAATCAAGTAACAGAACAAACAACTGAACTGTTCCCATTTTCATCTTCTCCCTACCAGTTCCTTACCGAAACTTCGTTGACCAATATTTGACTTGAAAAAATTAAATAAGTGATACTTTTCTAGATGTAAAATATTGTATGATATATTATTCACTTTCATGTGTACAAGTATATACTTAGCTATATGTGTCATGCTATAAAATTAAATTATCTAATTTTAGAATTTAGATGAAGATTAGCTTATACAAAATTAAATTTATTTGCTGTTAATTTTTAAACATTGGCGACATGCTTATTACTGTGGGCAATCACAATAAAATCCATTTTCTTGATTTAATCAGAAAAGTTATTTTTTTAATTCATTATAAATTGATTCTAGATTAAAACAAAACTATTAGGATTTATTCAATTAAACATGGGTCAAGTGAAATATGAATGTTATTAAATAAAGATTTTTTTGCAACGTACAAGATATAATAGTATAATACAGTAAAGGCAATTTAATGCATTAATTAAAATTTTATTAACATGACCACGATTTAACTGTCATGATTTCTGTACCTCCGGAACAACTACTGTACAGAAAATGCCTGATAAGAAATCATTCACGCATAAGAAAATGTCTTACATATTCTTTAACCTATTATCAACAGTTCTTGCAATAATAACTTTAATATTTTGTTGAATAAGTTTCTCTATTTCTTCAAAAATATACAAAATATGCTCATATTTTATGAAGAATGTTTTTATTGATTTTCATGTAATTTAAATAAATATTTACTGTATAAGTAAAACTGTACTGTCACGGCATCTGAGAAAATGCAGAAAAGAACATTGTTGTTTATACCGATATTTGCAGAATTCAATGAACATGTCAGTTACTCCAATAAATTTGCAATTACATCAGCATAAAGTTTACTAATTCACGTATTAGTTATCAACTAATATATCTAATAAGCGTCAATTGACGCAATTTCCAACATACTTCTGTCCACTGATTTCATAGGTATCTTCATACGTCTCATATTATATATTTGATACTATTTCTGTTTATCTTCGATAATTTCAGTGCATTGAGTAAATAACTTGTCAAATTAATTAATATTTATCTCGGAAGTTATAAATGTCAATCACTGTTCCAGAGGCACCTATCGACCGGGCGATATCGACTAGATTTGTTTAAGGTATTACGTAGACAATTGCCTGCTATGAGTAAAGCTAACCGTAATTATTGATATTCTTTCTGGCGCGTATTTTCTACACTTATCATTGTTATGAATTACTTATTTGAAATCAGTAAACAAATACTGTTCTTGATTCTTATTCAATGCACATGTTCAACTAAAGATCTTTAACATGCTAAGAAATAATATATTTTCTGGAGTATTGCTATAATTGTAAAATACCGAAAGTTATACTTATGACATCAAAAATATTACTGCACAAACGTTGAGATCATTAGTTAATAGACGTTTGATCTTCTTATTGTCATTTTGTTTATACGAAAACCATAGTCATTTTGTTTTATAAGCAATAGGGTTGGCTGATCTTTTCAGATATTAGGATTGAAGTATTCATCAAAAGCTGTGCGTTAGTACTAAATAAAACCATTTCAAATATGACCATCCTAAAATAATATTTAGCAGTGCTCCTGCATCCCTAAAAGTCCAAATTGTCTTTTTTAAACAAGTAATAATAATAAGATACCAGTTTCCACATGCTGGGGTCGAGTAGTTATGAAAAGTTGTGCATTGGAACGAAATGAAAGCATGTTAAAATGACTGGTTTTGGTCGTAAAAACTTTTTGGCATTTGAAACTAAAAATTTCTCGGGTTCCAATGCTAGGCTAGTTTTTTTCCTTTGATCCGGTTTATTTCTGCGAACGAACATAACATTCTTCAACTTTTTCACGGTAGTGAAACTCAAATGTGTTTGAAACTATCATTCGTTTTCAAAATTAACATTTTTTCGGGCCTCCGGGCATATCAACATTCTTTCGTGTGAACACACATAACTTAACATTCTAGCATTTTTTTCGGAGGTCCCAAAACGACCGAAATAAATGTTAGAAATTTGAGACTGAGTACCGTGCAAAAGATTTAGACAGCCATGTTATTTCTTTTCGCCAAAACACAGTCGGATCAAAAAATATCTAGCCGGGCCCCGCACACCGATATTTTTTTTCCAAATTCAAATTATTTATTGTTCGTAACATTAGAAATGCATAAATATGGTAAATTGATTCTATAGTCTACATAGGCATTATACATATATTCAATATTCCAACTTGTGAAATAGAATTCGAGGTCATATGGGCACTTTTGTACATAAGTTTTGGGGAGATTTTGCTAAACTGTTTACCTTCTCATTTCTTTATTGGCGCAGGTAACTTATTGAAAAATATTGTACCCTGAATGGATTGTTGCTTCCAGTCTCCTACTTACTCTGTGTATATTTTATTTTCTTCTGATATAACAATTGTGAATTTCTGGATTTCGTACCGCGAATTCATTGTTCTCTTTTACTAAATTTATTATCTGATATATAAACGTTGCATATAATGATAAACTATTATGTTGTTTAAATAAATCTTTACAATAACGTTTCCTGTCCACTTTAACAATTGCTCGGATAGCCACTTTTTGTAGGGAAAAATATATTTTTATATTACTTTTACAGACACTACTCGAGATTACGAGACCATATGATAAATAGGGATAGATCACTCCAAAATAAATTGATTTAAGTATTTATGAAGTTAGATAATCAGAAAGTCTCCTTAATAGGTAAATATTTGCAGCTAATTTTGTGTAAGCATGTTCAATATGATTTGTCCAAGTAAATTTGTTGTCTACATATAACCGAAGTAACTTGCAAGAAGCACTACTATCAGTGCAAGTGTTATGGCTTTTGATAGAGATTTTGTTTCTAGCTAGAATTAAATAAACAAGTTCAATTTTGTCCGTGTCAGTTTTTAGACTGTTTTGTTTAAAATATTTCATGAACATCTTCGTAAAACTCTCTATTTGTTTTTTTCCAAATCTCTTTCTTTATGAGACTACATTAGACTAGAAGTATCATATTCTAACATTGTGACAATATATCTATCAGAATAAGGAAAATCATTAACGTAGCATATAGTTAAGAATGGACCCAAGATTGAACCTTGTGGAACAACTAAAAAAACCTTTTTTTGTCGGAAAAGGCTAAAAACATTGGACGGCCATAACCGGCCATATTTACATGATTTCATTTAGTAAAAATGTACATGATTACTTGAACTCAAAATGTGTGAAACTGGTATCACATTTTTATTACTTGTTTTGCATATAATAATAATAATAATTCCTTGAGGGGTGCAGAAGCCCTGTTAGAAACTGTTTTACGATGCGCATATTTGGCAACCTTTTTTTTGAACCAATAAACAACTTTTGATGATTACTCGAACCCCAATATCTGAAACAAAATCAGCCTACCCTAAGAAGAAAAGTCCATCTGTTTGTATCGGTTGTGATATGTGAACATATTCAGTGCACTTTCACATTAACTAAATTTTATAACATTTAGAATGATAAAGTTACCAAAAACATTCGAATCACTCGAAATAACGAAAAAAAAAATAAATGAAAACAAAAAAGCTATAACATTTTATTTTTGACAAGTAAACTGCAAATAACAGTTATTGTTTATTTTAACAGTTTATTTTAACTTAGACAGTTTTGAAAATAATAGAGCAACGAGGAGGTACAAGTTAACTTAACCTTATACTATTATTGCATTTGCGGTGATTTGAATGTGTTCATAAAATATAATGAATACGAAGAAAAAATTTCATGTGTCTCGTGTAATCTATGAGGTATCCTACTGGGAAGAAAAAACTTCACATGTCTATAATGTATCTCATGTAATCTATGAGTTATCCTAATCAATCTACATTTTTAAAAGGCGGGAACTCGATAGAACCCATTACTATCATTTATGATATCAAAGAAGCAAGTTGCATCGTAGGTATATGATTTTCCTGGCCAGGTAACACAACTGGTTAGTTCATCGGTATGGAAAAGGAGATATTGGAATCGTGAGTAGCCTAAACTTACGTTACCACCTATACGTGGCTTTACCAGATCTTTAAACTTTAACACTTCTGTATTATATGTAGCAATTTAGTTTATCTCTTAATCGCTTCCATTGGCAATTTCATAGTTTAATGATCAGGGTGGTGTCGTGGAGTTTAGTTTATAAGCTGTGAAGACACTTTGGCACATTGAAGTTGAAATGGTACTTGTGAAATTGAATATAGCTATGGTATAAGAGCTATTCGAGACCGTGAGAGACAAGTGAGTTCTGAGCGTTAAGGAATACTGCGCAATATATGAAGCAGAAATGTAATGATGATTATCCAATGAAGAGGACTGAAGTATAACTTCTCCGGGTAATGGGATGGTAAAGAATTGACTATTAGGTAAAATATTGCTGGCTAATAAATATTTTTGTAGTGTTTCCAAAAGATAAAGTAGATGTGGTAAATTTATATTCTGTTGCAAAATTTGTGGGTGAGCATAGGTCACATCCACCATTCAGCAAAACCTGGAATAACATAAATTGTAGAAACAGGCACAAATAGTCACTCTATACATTAAAAAAAAAATATCTTAATTCATTCCAATGTATAGATCATCCAGAATTACTGTTTGGTATGTTATCCTAGTTTACAGTTCTTTCTCCCTTAACAGACCCATACAAATGCTAATTTTACACATATGAAGGGGTGGGTAGGTTCATTGGGTACCCCAGAATTGTAATTACTGTAATGTGTCTTAACATTCAACATGGTACAAAGTCTAAGTTTCGTTCCCTTACAAGGATATAAGCAAAAGTATGTATTTTGAGGTTCATAGCATCGTTTGTTACTAGGTACCAGTCCGGCTTCTCTATAAAAAAGGTTGATTAATAGTATTGGAAAAATAACTAAAGGGTTTATATTATATAATTAAAACGATCATAGATTTATATTGGAAGATATTTAAACAAGCCTCAAGTCAATTCCGGAATTCGCAATTCGGACACTCCGGCAACGCGACGATCCAGAATTTTTACCTTACAAATATCGGGAGTTCTGACGTTACGGAATTAACCTTTGTCGGAATCCCTACATTACGAAACCACAAAATATATCACTCTGATATCGGAATGGTAAACACTCTAATAACATATTAAGCAAGGGATTCCTGAATTGTTCTGAAATCATATCTTGTTGATCTTACCGGCGGGAAATTTCTGAAACGATGGTCCGTGGTCCACGTCAAACGTGGTCTTCCATCATTTGGTACTGACAAATTGGGAACAAATTCCCGAACACCGACCTCTCAATATTCCACATTTCCAGCTTTTCGAAATTCTAGAATTCCGGAAATTTATATTTAATTAAGGAATTCCTAACGACTCTAATGTGCAATACATATAATTTTATTTTCCGGTAAGCACACTAAATTAGTTCTTACTTATAAATAAATGATTATGTACAATGTGGTAATTTGAAGACCTAACAAGCTACAAACAACAATGCGAATATTTCCTAATCACGAGACCGTTATCTTTTTCTCTGAGATTGGAGCAATTTTACTTGAAGAGCAACCCGAAAATAAAAAAAAAATGAAATATTTACTGTCCTGTTTCATTGACTAATATTCTAGGATACTGTAACTTTTAATATGCTTTTATAGGGTACAATTTACCAAAAATGAGTCCGTCTGTCATTTAGAGGAAATACGAGGAAAAAACAAACAAAGGAACTTCAGGTTAACACAATGAAAAATCTAGAATAATGGTATCAATGGTAGATTATAAAACATTTGTTATCCTCTCATTTTTTGATAGTGCTTAAATTTTTTTGTACTGTTATCTCCGGATACGGTAAATGACAATATATAAAAGAAATTCAAAATTTAACTCTCAAAACCGTATATCAATTATCAATAGAAAACCAAGATGCTCGGAACCCTCCAATCCTTTGTCTCGCGAGTGCTGAAGAAACAATAATTGATATACCCTTGTGTAACATTCAATAGTAAATATAATTATCAAAGTTATCAGGAGTGCTAGCTAAGGCAAATGTAACTGAAAAATAATTGAAAATTAGTAGCTATCAGTTAGTTCCAATGATCGTAATTTGTGGCCACATTGAAATTATCTTCAAAAGCAAGTAAATAATAATGAATAAAATTACTGATACATTCATTATGACATTATAAAAATCAAAAATAACAATAAGCGTTAATTTTATATTACTCAAATAATTTTCGACAATCGAGGAAAAAGTAATTTTGTCACTCTTGGACTACGCAGGGTTCTATGCCTTTAAATGATAAATCATATTTGTAAACAAGCAGGATTGACTTCCACTCATTGTTAACTCGTCCTGCTGGAAGACAAAACAAGAATGTGATATTTTCTCTTGCGGCTTCCTGTTTAGATAAATTAACCGTAAGAATATAAATAAAATGTGTTGTAAGCTTGTAAGTATTAATTAGTAATTGCAGTTGATAATTTTTCTTGTTCGATGCTCTAGTTTTATATTCTTATCGCCGACAATGATAAATGAAACCGCCTATCTTCACCACCTTGTACATTATTACATCCATGTCGCTTTGTTAATGATCAATATTGGTCTTGTTTTTCCACCTCTATTAAAATCGACGTTTAATGCGTTTTTCTAAACACGTATACTACGTTGTTGCTTTATTTAATTTATTGATGTCTTTGTAATGATTCAGAAGGACAATTCCGCAAAAGGACGATGCAAAGTTCATTGCAGTGATAGTTTAATGTGCAGAAATAATATATTAGCCATACCTCTTGAATATAAGGCAGCAAAGGTAAGGTAGAGTTGGTTTATTATTTACTTCATTACCTTCTTCTATGTAAATGTTAATGATTTAACTGCGTTATTGTTAAGAGCGACTTAAACTGTGTATGACGAAAACATTGTAGCATGTGTACGAAAGATTTCCTTACGAAACGACGGGTTCTGGG
>JAGDQP010043736.1:0-16128 GCA_022664845.1 Lepisma saccharinum | reverse complement strand
ATTTAAAATTCACATAATGGATAAAACCAAACCACTAACATTTTATATTTTAATATGTATACAAAACATTTTGTTTGTTTTTGTACTTATTGACAATTGCGTTAGTGAATATTCTTTAAAATAATCGGCACCGAACACTTGGTTTCGTAAGAATAATGTAAATATATATCGTGCATATTATGAAAGCGCAAAGCCGATAAATGTAGCAGCAGTTTTTTCGTACAATATTACAAATTAAAGTATACTCGTAAGCAATCTTATCATTCACGATAAATAAAAAGAGTATGTAAAAGGCACATATTACTATTTAAATCAATGGCTTTAGGTTATCCGGTTTGTTAACTGCAAACTGAAACGAACTGTAGTAAATTACAATTAGAAATTTAATAAATATTTTTAAAATATGGGAAATAGAAGTCGTAGCATTGTTCCAACTATTCTGTGGTAAGTTATGCGTGCTCATTAATAAAAAATAGTTCTTGAACTTGAGCGAACTTTAACACGCTCTCGACTAGATTTCTAATTTGGAGACAAAATTCTGTTCTATACCTCACTTGTACTTCTTTATTTTTTATTTAAGCATTGAAGAATATGTTTCTCTGATTGTTTGGGACTTACAATTACCTTCAGAAATGAATGCCATGACTTGAAGAAGGATATGGCGAAAGAAGTGGTCTTTCTACCCTATTGAACATTCGTTCTCTACAAAACGGCATTATTGCGCAGGAGTCTGAAATTTCAAATTTATTTGTGAGACCAGAGTAAATTAGAAGAAAATTTCAATAAGGATAACTACACTCAACACCACAAATCACATTATCCTCACTTCAGCACCACTGATCATTGCAGACTACGGCTGATGAAGGGAAAACGATATACTTCTTTTCTCTCCATTAAGATGCATTTCTTCTTTGCAGTTTTTGTGAAATTTTAAAAGAAAATACAGGTATCTAAAATAAACGCAGAGACTTCGATCTATGACAAAATAGTTTGGATTTTAAATTCTGTCTCGCTACCTGTAATTTCTATATAGACTTACAATGGAATGTACAAACATTTTTATTTCTAGATATTGTTTCAAAATTATGTTATCATCATTTCGAAGAAAACTAAGATATCTTGCCAAAGTTACAGTAAAGATTTTTCTCGGTACTTTTACTACCTTAAATTATGACTCAAATATGAAGAAATTTTAATTTCAAATTTTCAGATATTTTATTTGTCCAGAAAAATGTTCTTCATTTTTATAATACAATGTTTTGAAATCTGAGACACTTTCCTTTTTTTTTCTATAGTCACATTTAAATTCTATCTAAATGTTTAGAAGCTCCATGTTTAAGACATTATGAAATTCAATATCTGAGAACTAGTGTTGATCCCCGTACAGTCGACAGCAAGCTTGCAAAGTATGCGTGGTAACGGGTTTGTATCCAATGGTGCTATAATGAATGCAGTTTTTTTGAGCCCACTTCAACAGAAACTTTAGAACCCATCCGTAGAAGTTTAAAAACTTGTTTAGGACGTTAATATCAATTTAAAACGAACTCAAGATTAGAAATAGTGTATATGTACGGACGACGTATCCATCTTTATCACAAGACTAACGAGAGATTAAATCATTGTAATACATGAGTATTAAAAATAATTTGGAAATAAGATGCTATGGATACTGTTCATTAATTATTTCGGAATATTTGTAGAACAGCTTTTTATGTCGAATTTAGCTTAACATTTATAGTAAAATTCAGTATGATTCCACAAATATTGTCGACAATTAGTTTTCGTACAGCTCACCTCATCATCAAGGTCAGCTATTCTGTTTGACAGATTAATATTCTCTTTCTCTAACTGCTGAACACGTGTACGAAGACGGTGGCAATTCTCTTCACACATTGATAGTGAATCTTTCAGTTCTTCGGATTCCTTCTGTAGCTGACGACTTTTGTCGGCATTCTGTTGGGTGCTGAAAAAGGAAAAGTATTATTATTATTATTATTGTAGTTAAAATTGTCTGGATTGTAGTATTACCTCAGAAGAAACTCATACCGTATTTTGAAAATACCACATTTAAGTTGAATGGGACGCCAATTGTCAGAACAGTCTTTTAAGATTCTATCCAACTGTCCGAAACTGCATCAATTGGCAACTAAACTACTACTTCATTCCATGCTCATGCGAGTATTATTAAGTTACTTTATTTCTTAGCATTACTCTGATTAATATCAAACCAGCAATAAGATATTGGGCTTGCCACAATTACTACCTAATTGTACTATAATGCACCAGCTCAAGAATGAGGGCAACAGTTACTTCAAACTTACACAACTTTGACCGAGACTGGCGAAGTTTAATTGCCTTGAACAGGAAGATTTCATACGGGAAGATGCAGTGACCTATTCAAAAAATAGGAAAGCCATTAAGATAAACACACCCTACCCTATCCCGACCTATGCCAGGGATTCCTTGCCATAAAAATGCAAATTCTAAGTTTTATTGAATAATGTTCAATATTAATACAAATAATTTCATTATTGGGCATTTCCGCGTCCATGATTGGTAAAAATGGAACCAAAAAATATTCTAACGAACTTATGGTGATGAAGAGTAATAATCATTCCCAAGTTAAAATACAACAACTAAAGAATTATGATTTTTCCTTCCGAGTTGCGGGAGTTTAGCGCGCGTGGTCATGGATTTAATTCTCGCTGAGGGCTATTGAACGGAATGGTTCGGAGCCCACTTTACCAAAATCTGTAAGTCTTCTCCTTAGAAGCTCACCTGGACGCTTAGGACGTTGAAAGCAACCCATTCAATCATGGATTTTGATTTCAACCCTGTAATGAAGAGTGAATGTCCAAAACTGGACAAAAACTGACTGCCGTGCCAGTAATGGACGTACTTTACATAACAAATTAAGTGGAGAAGAATAAAAGTATTAGTTATTGTCATTCCATGAATAAAACAAAGTGGAGAACAACAAAAGTATTCGTTATTGTAATTCCAAGAATAAAACACGGAAGCTCTTACCTTAATCACTTGCTTAACAGAATGCATGGAAGATTAGGTGCGACCATGGAACTAAATTCATCACGATGTCAGAAATATCAGATGAAACCAATGACGAGCGAATAATATTCATTGGAATCAGAATATATTATATTCAATTTTCCCACGTAGGTGCCCTTAAGAAAATCTTACTTTAAATTTCTCTTCAAGTGGCCATTACAGGTACACTGTATATTAAGGTGCGTTTACCTTATGCATGTAATGTGACATTGATCAATTTTTTATGTCACCATTACAATATCAACGCCGCCGGGATTTGCAAAGACGCGACATAGGGTAGGGGGTACTTCGACTCCCAAATGAAGTCGTGAAACCAACCAAAATCTACTGTTATGTTCAACCTAACTATAGCAAGTTAACGAATGGAGCGGCAAGTTCCAAAACGGAAAAGTATGTCTAGCCAGCGCTTAGTAACTTAGTTGACGATGGAACACAATGCTGCCTTCAACAAGTCAAATTTTCAAATTCGACGTATCACTGCGAAATAATTAGTGCTGTTTGACACATGGGATTTAGATAAAAAAAATCAGCCACATAAACTGAAAAGAGCCAGATGGTGACACAATTATGCCTGCTAGGCATCTGGACCAATCACTTTTTGCTAGTGAAATTCAAGCATTTGAGTTTAATTAAATACCTAGAAACTTTCTGGTAAGTGAAGCAAAGTCTTCCGTCGCGTCGGGTCACGTATGATTGCTCGTCGTACTTAACTTTATTTCAATTAGAAGTTCACTAATATGCAACATAGCTTTGTCAATAGCCAGGCGTAATCACATATTAACGAAATTCGAAAAGATTTCTGGACAAACAAGTTCATTCGTGTAGAGTGCGAAATTATGAAGAAATAGGAGGTATTTCGCCCTCATAAGGGATTTTGAAAAAGAAATGGTCCCTCATGAAGACTTTCGAGATGGGAAGAAATTCATCCATATTTATATACTTTTCAGCAAGGCTGAAGGTATGATCCAAACTCCTAAGACTGTGCTAATTACGAACTTGAACAGTCTCTTTTACGTATTCATGATGTTTCTCGCTTTCCACGGAGTTTCATCAGTACTCTTTGCACTTACGAAGTTCGATAGATTTTATCTGTGGTGTAGAAAGCATAGTTTCTAAACAACGAAGCTTCTAATTTATTGCAATTCACTCCGAAAAGGAAGTATACATGTCTCCTTTCTCCCCGCGGATGCTGAAACGATTTCGTATTCTAGGTATCACCCTATTCCCTTTCTGGTATCACTCGTTTAATTTATTCTTTGTTTAGAAAACAGTGCCAGACAAAAAAAATTAAAAAAAAACCTTCCCAAACGAAAGTAGTTGATCTTAAAGGAACTAGGTACGCTGATTACAAAATATATTATTAGTTTGTCTGCAACACGCGTGACATGAATTATATCAGCTATATCTTTATTTAAATAAAATCATATGAGCAACTAATTTCAAGATAAAATAGTCTTTATTTTTATACATGAAATAATGTCCCAAGCAGAACACACACATTTGGAAAACCTTTTTCTTCTCGAATAATGCCGTTTACTTCCGGCACGTCAGCAACCAGAGACCGTAAGGAAGTACAGAAAAAATTTGGGGTGGGCACAAATTACAACTATTATTTTTTTTCTTCCTATTTATACACATAAATGGGGTCTACGGCAGCTGGTCCCGCGATAACTCGTCCCGGTCAATTCGCCCCACGACAGCTGGTCCCTACAACAAGAAAGCTCCCTTGTACGCTATTTATAAGGTGTTGATTCCATTGTGGATGTAATCAGCTATACATTTTCACATTATCTTGCACAAAAGAACTGCAACCATAATGCGCGCATGTGCACTACTGGAAAGATCCAGCGTCTGAAAGTAGTCGCCAGAGCCCTCTAGTGGCAGCGTTCAAAATAACGTTTTTCATAGCGCAGACGAAAGTAGGTGGGAGCTATAGATAAGTCTACCTTATTATTTAGTCTATGCTATTACCATAGTATTACGCTCGATTGCATCCATGTTTCAGTTTTCACAAACACAACAAAACTTCGCTCGTAATTAACTTCAATGAAAAACGATACATTTCTTGTGTAATGCAGCGAAATTAAGCCCTTCTCGCGATAAAGTACTAAAGCTATACGACTGTCTGGTGGTCCTGTGTCTGGCGGCTGACTAAATCAACCCGGCCGAATCGTGCTGGAGAAGAAGTGAACAAGGGTGCTTGGCTGACCAGTGCTGAGTGTGTGAAAGCACTAACAGATAACACAGTAACCTTATAGGAAATTTGCAACACGTTTCAAATTGCGAATTCCAAAACTTAATAGAAGCTTACATCAAAGATGCTACGAGACATGTGATAACTCTGTTGGAAACCTTACATGTCAAACATGCTATAAAACTTTCACGTTGTACTTGCTACAAACATGTCACATCAAATAAGCCAACGCATTACCAACTGAGCCACGGCCCCTCAGTTGTAGTTTTCTGAGCAATAATTTTCATGTATTTAGAAAGGCTTTTCATGTAATCAATCAAGATTTCAAAACAAACTTAGTCGCAAACTTTTCAAAAACGGCGAAAATTTGAGTTTGTCTTAAAACTCAAAAGGGAAAAACTGTCTTCCATAATATGGTGTAAATTATGAATTCAACATCCAGTAGAATCCAATAGAATGACGCACTCAGCACGCCTTTCCTTTGTTGACGAGGAGTTACACACTTTAACCACTCCAGAAGCATAGTATATATGCCATTACAATGCCGTCCTTCAATCATTTAAGACATACGATACGTCAAGCGGTAGGCAAACAAGCCAAAAATGATGCTGTACGTTTTTCATAACAAACTTGCCACAACTTTGAAATACGTTTGATTCGTTATGTTCTTTCGGGTAAGTTACAAATTTGATGTAAATTTTCTGCATGGAAAGAACAGGACAATTAAGAAACCATTGCATGAAATCATATGCTATGAAGCATTCGCATTCCTCTCATCCTTAGAAATTTTGAACAAAAGAGAATCGCAATTTTTTTCTTATGCATTTCTTATGGGAGTTATTTCTGTAGAACATTTCTCCAGTCACACATCCGTTTCTACTGGACTCATTTTCACGAATGCTTTTTAATGTGCATATTTATTTATGCCTAGATGTGTAGTGAAGCTTTCGCATATCTTCCTCTGCATGTTGCCACGAAGTATCAGATAACTTCTTTGAAAGACCAGGGTCAAGATGCTGCCCAGTATGTGCGCGGTTACTGTACTAAATTGCACATCCTGTTACTACTCGGGGGATCCGGTGTTCAATTCCGGGCCATTTTTTTCTGATGTGTGTTCATAGCTCATTCTCCTCCTACTCATCCATCTTTCTTTAAAAGAATATTTTCATAAAAGCTTTGTCCAGTCGCACAGTCATTTCTACTGGTCGATCTGTATGATATTTCTTTTAAAGTGTTCGTATTTATTAATCGATATGTTACCAAGCGGCCGTGGCTGAGTGGTAGAGCGTTGGCTTAGCATTCGGGAGGTCGTGGATCAATCACAGAGACCTACTATCCTGACTGACGCTTTTCCTCAATCACACCAGGAAAATACTGTGATGGTACCACGCCCTGGGCGACACCTTCTGTTATGCCGGCCTGAGCCTTAATGTTGGAATGACAAACATATTTTTAAATATAGATATATTATGAAACAATCGCATCTCTGGGACGAGTTGTTGTGAGGCGAGATGTCGTGGGGGGCGAGATGTCGTGGGGGGCGAGATGTCGTAAGGACGAGATGTCGTGGGGACGAGATGATGTAGGGACGAAATATCGTAGGGGCAAGTTGTTGTGGGGTGAGTTGTTGTAGAGACCAGTTGTTGTAGGGGCTAATTATCGCACAGGACGAATTATCGTGGGGCGAATTGACCGGGTCTAGTTATCGCGGGACCAGTTGTGATCCCACATAAATGTGGGATCAGGAAATTTTTTTGGACCCGGGTCTCCCTAACCCCTCCTTGCTACCAGCCTGGTTTACTTGTATACAGGTCGTTATACAAGTCTGTAAAACAGTTTCACATTATTTAAAAAGCAAACAAGAATAAATCGGTGTTAATTAAATATTTGCATATTTAGAGAATAATTAGAAGCTAAGAGCTAGGATCATTTGGTTTGGGTTGAGTTTACATTGTAATTGAGTATGTAGCTGCTACAGCCGGGACCTACTTTTGAATCCAAGCAAGTGTGTAGGTACATAGATACCATATTATGCCACTCGTTACCGAATTGGCTGTTCCTCCATTTCACCTCCACCGAAGTTGGGTCAAAGGTTTTTGACAAAAGCTTCGAGTTAGAAATATTTGCCAAATGGAAGACAGATTTTCGTCTAAAGCATTTTTCTTTTACAAATAACTAAGAATAAAATTCTCCACCACTGCAGGATACAACGATCTTGAAACTGGCATATTAGTGCTGACATATCTTACTTAAAGTACTCCTTTAATTCGTTATTACATTCACGTACATTTCTTTCTGTGAAAGAGTTTCCATAAACCGAACCGCTATTGATTTTTTAAAAAAAATGTACTCGAATAGAAATATCCTACCCGAATTTTGTATCAATATAGTAGGTTTTAAAGCAAGTAATTACACATTAAGTACGCAACGTTCTGTAGTTAAAATTTCAATGCGTCACAGCAAATTTTAAGTTATTTTTACGCAATCTACATTAAAATGGCATTTGAAGCAATTATTACTTTAATGAAGCTATGGGGTGTGACGGTACTGAATTAAAGAACCATTATAACACTTTTCTAATTAAATTTAAACCTGATAGATTTCTTAAAGAGATGTTTATTAATAAATAATAGTGCACTACATTCATTATATGTTTGATATTACGTTACCTGTAAAGTTTTTTCTTTAACTGTTCACACTCTGAAACTGCGTTAGTATGAAGGTCCTCTGTTTGCTGGAGAAGAGTTCGTAGCTGTGATAGTTCATCTTCAAGCCTCTTATTTTGAAATTTCAATTCCTTGACTTGTTCCATGAGATCCGCAGTGTCTCTGAAATCAGGTTAAAACTGATATAATATCTGGAATATTTTAAGCTTCACATTTTACCTTTTATCTTGAAAATATTGCTAGATATTAACATCCAGTAAGTAGTGTCGTGTTAATTCTAAATTTTGTATTTAAAACTTCTACCTATGTAAATTAAAATGCTCTTTAGGGCTTAATGGTAGCTCTTCGGCCTTTTGCACTCAGGAATTATATGGTCTCTTGTTAACCTACAAAAAAGGGAAAGGTATCCTCTGTATGATGGGCACGCGGGAGGTAGCGCTCCACATATTCTCGACCTACGGCAGAAAGTTAGATGGGGTTGTCAGTCCCACCCTCGATTGCCTTTACCTCTCAGGAGTACCAAGGAGACACTGGTACTCAATTTAACTCAATTTAATAAGAGGCTGAGTGCACCTTAGAGCGCCAGGCATGGGAGTACTGAAGAACCATCTCCAGTGTCCTACCGGGGTTTGATCCTGGGTCGCCTGATTCGTAGTCAGACACGCTAACGCCTGAGTCATGGGGACTCCCTTGTTAACCTATATGATTGATAACCCATTTCTCCGTAAAGCCCCTCGTACACGACTCAATAAACATAGAATCAAATTCTTGAACAAGCAGTTGGATGAGTGCATACACTGTCCAACTGAAATAATCAAAGGTTTGTATCCAAGTAGTGTTGAAAGTGTTTGGATGGTGCTCGTACACGATTCGATAAGTTAAGCGGAAGTGTGAAATGAAAGTGAAGGAGCCAAAAGCTCATGAGTCGATTTGCTCCTTCTGCGTTGAAAGCGGGCACATGCAGTGAATGTTAAACTTAATATGCATCACTTGTAATAAAATAATCTGACTAACGGCTGCGGTTCCGTAGCTGGTGATGCTTCAAACATCGACTTTTTATTGCTTTATTCAAAACTCTCTTCAATTCTTATAAGTTTTTATTTATTTCCGGTTACACGCACTTCTATAAACATCTAGCGACAACTAACAATCCAAAGTGAAAATCCATATTTTGTTATTATTTCGTTAAATACGCACTCCAGTTGATCAAGATGTGGAGGTATACTAATCGTGACACTTCGTGTTATGCGTGATACGTATTTTGTCCCAAGAATACAGACAATATCTCTAGCGAGCGAAGAGGAGTTAGTTAAAGTCAGGTTTGGTATTTTTTTATTTATTCGCGATGAACATACTCTTCACTTCGTGATGAGCACACTATTCGCGACTCACGGACTCTTCACCCTACATCGCAAGGATATAGTTCACACTACACAGCAATAATTATTCACTTCTTTTAACGCCAATCTCATGTTTCCAAGTCACACAAATATACAATTCCTCCTGTAAATTTTGCAAAAAGGCACAACTAGCTTCGGAGCTGCATCCACTTTAACTAATCACACTTTGCCCAACGGTAATATATCTGCGGGTTTTGTAGCAAATTATGTTATTCATAACACCAAGTGATACCATTTAGTATTCCTCCACATGGCGTCATATTTGCATGTACTGAGTACACATTTACGTAAATAATTATGAAATGTGGCTATTCGTAGCTGATTTTGAGTTACTAGCCATCGGTAGGTGATTATTAAAGTGCCTGTATGAAATACTTGTAAGTGGTTTAAAGCCAACATATTGCAAAATATGGCACAATAGCTGGCTGTCATATAACATGCATCGCTGCCTAGCACCAACGCTTTTTCTACAAGTTCTTCCAATCAATTTCGTGTATACGAAAGAGGTCATTTAAAGAGGACTATAATAGAAATATTTTTGTGTCAATTTATTATTTTTGGTGCATGAACATTTCTTTGAGATTGATTGTTGGTGGGCGATCGAAAAGTACGTGCACGAAGAATACAGAAACAAAGTTACTTGGATAGATGGAGAAACTTTACTTTATGACCGGGAAATTCCGCCAGCTATTGAGCCATACATACGCTCTATACAACTCATTAACTTGCAAATAAACATCGCAGATACTTCTATGAACACAACGGCAGTGGGCAATGCAAAAAGTGTTAGGAAAAGCATGTGTCATTATTATTTCGCTAAATATGCATTTAAGTTGATCAACATAACAAACATGTCGGGATAGATTTATTTGCGTTCATTAGACAAGCTATATGCAAATTGTAGGGATGCGGAGGAATATTAATAGCGTTGCGTCGTATTATGAATGACACATGATTTGCTACAAAAATCATGGCCACAATGTTGAATAAGCAAAGGCGGGTTAAAAAAGGTTAGATTTTTTTATTATATGCGATGCACGGTTTAATGAGCTCGCTTACCAACGTGGAAGCAGCCAAATTGTTCCAAGTACTTTTTGCTACTTCACTATAATTTAATACTTCAATGACTCGAAACTTTGTTATATTTTAAGTTACATACGTTGGAAAAGATGACATTTTTTCGTGCCGTAAAGTAACGTGTATCCAGATGCTTTTATGTTTAGCAGCTTTGAACTTCAGACATACAGTAAATAAAAACTCGACCTTTCCACATAAATTATGGGCAACTCAATCGCATTTTAAATTTTAATATCCTACTGCTTCTAAGCAGAATACAAACTTTATAAGGAATCATAGTAGGCCCTCTATATCAATTTCTATTGCAATAGTGATTGTACAAAAACTACAGAAGAAAAATGCTAGTTCCACAAAGCAATAAGTTTTGTCTATTGTTTTAATTATACAATGGCAATTGTGTGAATGACAGAATGCTGAGAAGTCATTATTGTACAGAGTACACTTGTAAATGATAATTTGTTCAGAGAATGGAAATGACCGTAGCCAAGCAAAATACAATAAAGTTTCTCTTTACTAACAATATCGAGATCACACTCGGACAGGTTTTGTCAATGATATTATTGATATGATAAGTTAATAAATGACCAAGATACAAGCAAAATACAATAAAGTTTCTCTTTACTAACAATATCTAGACGTCATCATGTTGGTCAGTCAGTAACGTCATCTTCATCCTCTGTCGCCTCCTCCTGGGCTACAGTAGGTATGTGATGAAGTTATGTTCTCTTAGCAGCTGCCTGACTTCTGGTGACAGGGGTTGTTTCTTCCTGTGCATGAACGGAGAAGCACTTGTTATTAACGGATCAGAACTTAACAGAAGCTGGTTCAACACATCTTCAATGTTGTAACTTCTAGCTGACTATCTTGCATGAAACTCTCTGTATCTTCTAATATGTTTGTGTCTCACCTCTTTCGCTTCCTCGCTAAGCATACCTATAGGGAGGATAGCAAATTCTATTATCTTTCCTCCATGTATGAGGATCTTGTGTACAGATGCTGGAAGGAAGTACCATGGGTAGAGCTGAAGATATAACTTTGTCGTTTCTTGAGTAAATAGATGAAATTTTGCAACATCTACAGGGATGAGACCTGTTGAGATTACGCTCAAAATAACACCAAACCTCTTTATTAGTTCCTCGCTAATACCCGTGATTTCAACTGATTTTGCTGGACTGACGAGCGGTATTCCGGTCATTCGAATTCCTCACTTCTCCACATCTAGGTTGATCAACAATTAAGCTCATTTCTGAGCGAAATCTACCTATTACATGTTGTTTCCTGCCACTAACTTTGACTTTGCCTTCTTTTTTCTCACCTGCCATGTTTTCACATTACGGCGATAAGCAAGGTGCAGGCATTCAAAAAATCTTATGTATGCATGTAATGGTGAGAGTCTAAATGCATATTGGCTCATGTTCGATACTGTTGACTTTAACGAAATGTCGTTCATGCTTTTGGGTGTGGTTCCACAAATATAACATTTCTGTGCCGACATCTCAGTCAGGGACTATATACTTTACCATCGACCATTGTCAAAACAAGTTCAGGAATAATATTAACACATGCACCACCAATTACCACTTGCGAAGGAGCCAAAGACTTAATTTGTTTTACAATCATACTAATCTCTCTCCTACACATTTCTGTTGTCTCCTTTCATATAACTTAATCAGTCGACAAAATCTTGGAGAGGAGGCACGCGGGTTTTGCAATTGAATTATTTTGTTTTCTTCCTCATTAGAAAGGAGGTATAGCTGTAGAGGTACCAAAGAAATAACAAATGTATCTGTATCACTGACCTCTGTACTGTCACTATTGAATGCTTGTTTATACATTCTCTGGTTACTACTTCCATCGCAACCCCACTTGAAGACGGCTTTCACTGTATCATTATCTTTTACACACTGTTGGAAGACATTATGTTTCACCGTTACCAGTCGCTGAATCGTGTTGTCCACGATAGCCTGAAGTCTTATTTCAGGAGATTTCCGTAACTGTGATGGATTCTTTGGGAGGATAACTCTTCCGCTTTGCTTCTTTCAAAACATTGTATGCAGGGTAATTATCACTATTTCTTGCTTTTGCACCCATACGTATATTAATATATTCTATTTTTGATAAGCCATTATCTATTAGGAAACCTACTGCTTCTTCGGCACTGTATGGCGTGGGTGCAGATGGACGTGAGTTGAAAGCTTGTTTATATTTTGTAGTCCTTCACGGGGATGCTGGCATATCTTTCAAATTCCTGTGGCATCCCTTTTTCCAGAGAATCTAAGAGAAACCTCAGGTGCTAGTACGGCCTCTTCTGTTGCATGTTCTTCTATCAGGGGATGTACACGTCGTCTTCTTGTTTTCTCTACACTTGTACTAAACTTCTTTTTTGGTCTTCCTCTTGTTGAAGGACTAGGTTCCATGGATGCACATTCATCATTCTCAACATATATTTTTACTTTTCCATCAAGCCAAGCACTAAAGTTTCTTGGAAAAAGATCTCTCCTCCTACAACACAGTTTCCATTTCTTGTAGAAATCAACCTTGAAAGTACATATATTTTTTTTCTTCCTTAATGTCTCTTTAGAACAATTCTCTATGCTATACTTTGACACTACATACCTATACAGTATTTCACTATATGATTTTGTGAGAAATATTTGGTCGCAAAGTTCTCGTCTTTCCATATCAGATGCTATTCGGGGCGCCTGGGAGGTGTGTATCTCTCCAAGAAAAAGAGAAGTATTTCAGAAGATAGCAACTAATAGCAAGATATAAGACATGGAAATGAAAGAAGAAATACTACTCTATGCAGTAGGTACAATGAAAAAAACACAGACATTTGAAGACATTTTTAAAAGTCTACGTAAACTTTGCGTATTTCACAACAAAACCCATCCATTGCATGCACTGCCATTTTCTTTTACAAACACTGACAATCCCTGTAGTTACTCTCATGCTTGTTCAAGCTAACGCACAGGTTCCAGCTAATAATTTAAAAACAATACGAGCTTCATTAGTGTCTTTGGCCAAATGATATCATACATATAATATCTCACTAACTTACGCATCTCAAATCACGGTATGTCAAGGCGACAAATAACCGTGACTTCACAGTAGCTGTTCTCATACGCTGGAGCAGTGATTGTTCTAACATAGATTACTGTACTTCTGACCTTACCCTATCAGACACAAGTCGTCACTCATGGTTTTGATCAACTTCAAATTTCGATTTTTGTCTAGCTAGATTGGCATTTTGTCCCACTGTGTAGCGATGTGATTGGTAGATCACTGCGTTGAATTCAAGAAAAACAGGACAGGTTCTAAATAGGACGTATTGGATGAGAAGACTTGAATTCAAGAGATTTCCTGCGTGGAGTCAATAATTCGTGACATCATTTTGATCAAATTTCTTATTCAACGACTTGTTCAAGCTTTATCGAATGGTGTACGAGGGGCTTAAGGATAACGCAAATACTTACGGATATAGGTCTACCATCAATTTCAAGTATTTTTGAAACTTATTTTCAAAATAATAGTATTTGTAGTACCGTGCTTGTGTGTGTGTTTAAAATAGCATGAAGATGATATTTAGTATAGATGTGTGTATATAGAACTCATGCGCATCAGACTGCATGTGTGTGTGTGTCAATATCAATTATGAACATTTCCATCATCATCTTTAGGAACATTGGTTGCAGTTCATTTCCCCCTGTTGAGTGTTTTTCCAACTTGGATGCCGAATTTTCTCGTGCTTACTTAAAATCCATATTTGAATAAGATCAGAGCGAAGAATCTTTGTATTGCGAATACCATACTCTTATGTCAACATAATATCACATGCAAATTTGTTTTTCTTTTAGCGTGATTAAGGAACTGAAACTATGTCAGATTATTTGAATTCTCTTTTTAGTATTAGTTAATTTTTTTTTTACATCCCAATAAGTCAAGTTATATGCTGACTGCCAGGAAAGCTTCCTTTGGTTACTACCGTGAAGTATGATAATAGATTTCTTCATTCGAGAGTTCACAGTTGGCTCTTTTTCTTTCGAAAACCGTATGAATAATCTGGTCACAAAATACCATCCTTTAAACATTTCCATTTGTTTTAAATAATACATTATTAACTATCTCCATAGTAACATTTCTCTCACTATTTCGATATCTATTTTGACAATTTCTTGTAAAGTGCTAATTTTCTTATCTTCTGTGCTCTTTCCCCGTTGAAATCATGCATAGAATAGTGACAGGACTAGAAATGCAACACGGTGAGTAAAATTTAACTAAAAATTTTGTTATGTATTTAATCTACATCACAGCTGCTTGTATAGATACAATAAGAATTGTGGCTTTTACTGACATACAGTCACAAAAAAAATATTAACATCTGTATCCTGGCTTGCACATCAAAGAGGTGCTCCAGGACCGTTTTTGTTCCTTCATTATAAGGGTCTTTAAGGCTAAATATAACGAAAAAGTTTAAAATATTTATATATAATTATGACTTAGTCAACCGATTTCAATCAAACTTTATTTATTTTAATTTGAATTCCTAGAAAGCTTTTTAAATAAATAAAGTCTGAAAAGATTTTAGATTCTTAGGTCTGTCAGTTAAATTTGCTCATTAAAGACTATGGAAATTGTTCTGAAGGCAAATATAATCACTATAACTGTAGTCAGCCCTCCCCACAGAGTCTTCTCACTCGTTCTTACCTCAAGCAGATAAAAGATGTAAACTAATGCCGGAAATGAAGAGGCTTCTACTTTCATCTTAATTTTCTCCATTAAATATTGCGATAATTAAGTGATTCTGATGAGAGACAACTGGTAAAGTTATGCATATTTAAGAGCTTCTAACTTATACAGTTTGAAGGTTTGTAAGATACGTTTATGACGATGAAGATCTTAGGGTTATTAGTATTCTTGAGTAACATTAAGCATGTGGGTTCAAACTACACAACTCATCGGACAAGGTGAGCACACAATTATCAAACAGGTTCTGTCAACTTATGTAAAGTTCATTAGTATTTAAACACTAGATTAATCCAATCTCTATCATGCAATATCACTCTACACAAGTAAACAAGATAAAAACTTGCAATATACTCTATTGAACTTCTCAATTTATAAGCAGTAATTCATACCATAATATGAATATTCCAAACATAACACTAGCCTGCGATGGTTTCGTTGCACGGAGTTTAATAGGTGACTAAACCTAATTCGAGTGTGCTCATTTTAAATCTGCTTTCCATTTTTCGTATCACAAAACGTTTACTGACAATATCAATATGCTCTTCAAGTATAAATAATGTGATTTATGATAAAATAATACAGAAAAAATAAACTACTTGTAAAACTTATACCAAAACCGTTAAGAAAACAAAAACATGTGTTGTGAAGTAAATATAAGCAGGCATTTCTCCTTCAAATCATGCCATCTTGAACGCCTTGCAATTGGGATCTCGATTAGAGCTTTTGTTGCTAAGCATAAGCACCAGTAACAACAAGCCATCAAGTTTATATCATATATGCTTTGGTATCTTCTTTCTGCTTCCTTTATACCTCTATGAAACCTCTAACCTCCCTCTCCCCGCTACTCGTTCAGTAGACAGATTTTCCGTGGAAATATGAGAAATGAAATGGAAGAAAATGTTAACCAATTCTAATCTTTCAATTTCAAGTTGAATTTCACTGAATGCAAACTATTAATTTGGCCATTACTGTTTTA
>JAGDQP010043735.1:382-15360 GCA_022664845.1 Lepisma saccharinum | reverse complement strand
GGCTAAAATTTATTGTTTGTTGTGATTAATTTGACAATTGAGCAAAATTTGGGATAGTTTCGAATTAAATAAATTGATAGTACAATTACAATCTCTAAACAGATGTCATTGTATTGCTTGATGCAAATAATACGTTTAGGCTTTAAATGGCGCGTCTCCATTTTCAGTTTCTCGTACATTTAAATCGCGGTGTACCAAACTTTATTGGACTTTCTCTATTTGGTGCTTTGCTACCATTGCTAGAGGCTATAAGAACAAAAGTGATCGATACTTGCAATTCGCATGTCAGAAATTCCTCAAATTTCGACGTATTGACGTAATAGATTTGCTGTTTAAAGAATATGACCAGACAAAATTTATTTTGCACTAGAATATTTCGTTCTAAAGCAAAACACGGAGTTTGCATTTCCATGTTCTGAATTTGAAAGTCTTGGGTTCGAAAACCTAAGTGAAGTGTGGTAACATAACGTTGTTTTATATGCTTTCCTTCCTCTATGGGAATGCTCTGTAGATGCGGAAGACATACGTGCTTCTCGTTGAGCAAAGCATATCTGCTTTCTTTCCGTTGTATATGTATGTGTATGTTGAAGATGTGTGAACGTGTTTTCGTTCTACGTGATGTTATTGCATTCACATACACTTTGGATAACACATTAACATTGCTATCCCTAGGTTCCGCGTTTGAATCTGGGGTAATCCCTACATTGCCCGTAGAATTGTTCATTGTTTAGAACATAACGGGTTCTTTGTTTTTGAGAAAGAAAGAAAATGCTACAAAATTACTATGAACTTCATAGTTCGGTCTTGGAGTTCCATTTTAAATTTGAAGTTGTATCCAACTTCTGATATAGCAGCGGTTAAAAGGTGCATTGTATTGTTTTGTACTAAGGAACAAAACTCGGAGAATTTTCAGTAGTCTGTTATTATCTCAGAACACTTTTGCAATGATTTACGAAAAAGTTCTTCATTTTTTGCCGAAAAAATTAAATTTCGGAAATCTTTCGGAATTTGGGACCGTATTTGCAGTGTTGTTAAATCTGCAGCAAGTGTAGCTGTTCTTTCCCTCCAAAATTGCATTTTGTCTAATTTTAAAGCGAAATTTACAAAACAAAATGGGTTAAAATTTTGAAAAGCCGGGAAATATACCGTATTCGAACTTGGTTCGAAGTTGGCGTCCTATCACCATGTGAACGACGGGGAGAGTTACTGTCGTTCCTCATGGGTGTTTTGTGGAAAACGCTTCGATAGATGGGAAGAGCGAAAACCATAGTAGCGAGAGGTTTCACATAATGTCGTTCTTCGAAGATTGCTCAGTGTGAAATTATCGATGAGAAATACGTGGTGAACTCTGAGAGTTCATTATGGGCGTTAACTTTGAATGTCAGATGGTAGAGGCTAAATTTGGGATTTTAATGCAACGAAACTCTGCTAAACATGAGAACTACTTCGACACGAAAAGGTTCTGTTGCCGAGTTAATTGAACGTAACATAATTACATTTTAACACACTACGTTTCTTAACGATGGACAGAATTAACGGGTTTTACCGGAGTTATTAATCTTTGAGCAAATATCATTCGGGAAGTGACATTTAGAAAGTCTAAATTATGCCAGACGCTAGAATTCGCAATATAAAGCAGATCCTCTATTCATACCTGAACTTTAGTTGAAGTTAGATGTTCAATGAATTTCTACAGCCTTTGATTCCGTCACAGCCAGATGATCTTCCTTCTTAGGTTGAAGTTTTGGCTGGAGACTTCTTCTATTGTACTGATGCACTGAAGGCCCCTCTATGGATCTGGAGATGCTGGAGCTCTGTAGGCCCCTCTACGGAACTGGAGGTTTTAATAAAAGATTGATCGGCTTTATATAGCGACTCGTACATACAGTAAATATGTGTGTGTGGTGTTTGTCTGACTTGGTGGAGACGGTCACTTTAAGTAGGGCGAAAGGTGACGTTCCCATCATAAGAGAATGGTTAATTTGCTCAAAGGTGAATAACATCTCGATTGACGTCATGGATTGCAATATATTGTATCAGCTACTCTGTACATCTTTACTGAAACATGGCGGTGGTTTTATTTCCATTTCACCGAACAAATTACAAGAAAAATATAAAAATATACTAAAACCTAATGTTTTCCTATTATTTTGAATTTTACGAATAAAGTTAATTTTTCCCTCTACTGGGGACTATAACACTAACAATATTTCTCGGAAGGTATAGCAGAAATTTTCACTAGCTTCATTCCAGTCTGTTCCGCCAATAATAAAGGACGGATATATATAGGAACAACAAGATAGTGCATGTACATCACCTTAGCCAAATCCAATCGGAACGGAAAACATGGAATTTTTACCAGGTGTATCCCAATTTTTTAACCCATAATAAGTTTTGTATCATGTTCCTTAACAATTGATGGATGACTCAAAATAAAACAATAAGTTAATGGTTGTAACCATCTTAAGTAATAATAATCGCCAACACAAGGTACTAATTTTGAACCGTATTCTATCATCATTACAAAATGTTGTACTAACTTTATTATCCAGTAATAGACAGGGGCAACTTTATGTAGCTCATCTTGTTAAAGTTGTTTTAAGATAGTACGGTAATTTGAATTAGCGTTGTCAAGTTCTGCACTACCAATAAGATGTTTTGTACAAAGTCCAAGTCTGTATTTTGGCAAAACTGTTGGAAATGATCACTTTTCTTTACTACTTCTGTATCAGTCGACCACCAGTTAAACATTATGTGTCACTTTTAATAACGAATAATGCGTGATTTATGCTGTAGTTAATGGTTCTACCTACCTTAAGTGCATTCACTACGCAGATATGCCAAATTATTTCATTGGTAAGTTGAATTTCTCAACCACCTCATATTTTTAACACTTATAATAACTGTTAACGACAACACAAAACTGAAATGAATTTAAACAACACAAAAATAACACAAATTTATGGTACTCTGTGAATAACTTGTTTGGAGTTGGGTTCAATCTTACACTTACTTCCTAAATCTTCATCGTCTATTATTTGTTGAGGAACGTGGTAAAAAAAATGTATTAGTGCTGCAAAATTATACAAAATATACAAAATTAAGACACTATTTAAGAGATATTTAGTTACGGTAAAGTATAGCTAATAGTCTCCAATGTTAATAGTCCGTAACTCGTTAACAGACATGGTTTAATACTTTTCTGAGGGTACAGAATATTGAAAAAGTAGTATGCAATTGAACACCCATTTTCAATAAATATTGTTAAGGTACGAATGCTGTTGTCAACGTTCCTTCCCACTTTGGGCAATCTGTTATTTCTGAAATATTATTTTATGGTAGAAACTGACAGCAAAACCGTTTAATAATTTTGCATTAGATTTTTTACTCCTGTGTACGATTGCATTGTACAGATATATGATCAGAATTATGTTGCAAGCTTTCAATATTGTATGGAATATTAAAGGATCCATAAAGTTCATCACGTACTGGAGAATCAATCAATTACACTCTACTTAAAGTATAAAAAAGCTAACCTGCAGCAGTGGAAACGGAAAAGGCCATTGCGGAAACTAAATATATAAGCACCAACATCTTCATTGCAATTGTTTCTTGAAACCGCTGAAATCAATTAAATATTGTTAATAAATACACTTTTGAAATTACAGAATTAAATCTGTATTCAGAAACTTTTTTACAAGTAACTAGCGCAGTACTAACGAGTGATTAACAATATTTCAACATTATTAGTCACTCGTTAGTTCAGCGCCGCTAGTCACTCTAATAACGTATCTGAATACGTCTGTTGATATTATGACTTGTTTGCATATAAAATATATTATTTTCCCGGTTTATTAGTATAACGGACAACTTCAGATAATATTAGTATAATCAAGATTTTTTTAAAATTGAATATAAGGAAGCACCTATTTTCGGTTAGAAATAAATATAGAATTGACACGAAAATTGGTTTATGTATAGTTTGCGTCAAAACCTTCTTACACGACCAAAATTATATGATAAAAATCGTACATATTTACGAAGCTGGGTACATTTGTATCCGCCATCATTTAATGACATAAATAAATACATGACACCCCGATTTTATTTTGCTTTTACAATGCTTTCAATATATTTGACAATGTAACTAAGGACGAACTACCTACGATAAAGTTAATACATACAATAATTTGAAAAACAAAACTGTGGTACAATTGCACCCAGCTTGGTACAAGGGAGTTATGACTTGCACCACTTTTCCATAAAATGAATTGGAATTTGGGAAATACAGATGCGACCTTAACTCTCTATATAAAAAAAACTGACTTATACAACTTTTCCTTTCATTGCCTCTAATAAAATTAGTATTGAGGGAAAGTTCAAGTAGATAATTTATTTCGAAAATAAGAATTTAAACTACTCTTGCAGATTCTAATAATGCTAGGGCCTTTCTTCTGAACTCAAAGCTAAAATTTTTGAATTACCTCATTCTACCATTCAAAGATTCAAATACACTATTTCATTTAGACGTAACCCAGAATAAGAAATAATTCTTAATTTGAGACTTCTCACCTTAAAATTGAGAATATGCCTTTACAGAGTAAAGCTTAAACTTTACCTTAAATGCTTTTTTTTCTACAAATATCTCACTAAACCGAACGTTAGAAGTCCGGTAAAAACTTGTAATCTTACATCGGAAACTTGCTCTAAATAGAGGAATGTTCGGTTCAAAATCGGATGGTTGGCAATACTAGGTCTTACAATTAACAGATTGTTCCAACTAATGGAGCATCAGTCAACTACAATAAAGTTAATAATTTTCTATATTTTGTATAGACTGGATGGGAGAAATTACCGAGGCTCAAGGGCGCCTATCCCGGGGGGGGGGGAGCAGGGGCCCCAAGGCTGAAGTAGATATCCCTATTGGGGGATCCAAATGATAAGGTGAAGTCGGTTCTCCTATTTCTATAGTATATGACCATTCGTTTTCACATTCCACTATAAGCTTATCTACCATTGGCAAATCGATCTCATTGATAAATCCCTCCCTGAAACTCGTGTGCGATAGTACTTTTATAAATTGCATCACGTATAATACCCCTCTCCTAGGTGAGGGAATTAATTCATGCATTGATTGTGCTGTTTCTAGAATTCCGTGATAAGATCGAAAAGACCATTTAGTAGAAAAAAAAAGAAAGAGTGAAAACGTCATTTTCTTTCTTTAAGTATCATTCATCGTTATTTTATCAAATAAAAACATAATTAAGAAAAATAAAAATAAGCATTTTTCTAGTTTCTAATACAATATATAGATAGAGAAACTATACACAGCGGGTAAAAAAAGTATTTAGATAAGTTCAGCAAAGAGAAAGAACAAACGTAAATGTTCACACGTAAAACATGCCCCATTTCCAAATATCATGCTCTTTTATGATAATGTGGATGCCTTAGATAGCATACTATAGGACTAACTATCACTTAATACGCCTGTAAGGCAACAGGCAACAAAAGAGTGACGACTACGTAAATTCATCAGGAAAAAAAATTGAACAACTCCATACTACTCTCGAAATATATGTCATTTTTGTACAGGAGCAGTCTACGTAGTATATTGTAGCAATCCACACCGCGTCAGGCAAGCCAAACTTGTGGAAAGCCATACTTTGCCGTTGGATACATCATAAAAACATATAACAGAGCGATTATTGCGGAATACAATCCATTGTGACCAACCAAGGAAACTAACTGCCTGAAAGGAAACCTACCCTCTTTATTTTGTGAACAAAACACAAATAATCAGTGCTAAAGATTTGGCTACTTCACTCGCCTAGGATATGTAAGTTAATGTTAATCCACAAACAATCCAAAATTCTCTGAAAAGGAAAGGATTTAGAAGATGTGTATCCAGGGTATGAATTCTGGTCACTCCATTAGTAATTACACAACCCCAAATCATGATAGACCCTCCAATATGTTTGCCAGTTGAAGCAATGCTCTGGTCTCTCAAAACTTCATTCTTCTTTTCCCACACGTCATGATAACCATCACTATAATACAAGTTTATCTTCGTCTCATCCTAGGGAAAAGAAACTCAGAAATTCTAGGCACTCATATTTATATTTTTTTTCTGTGAAATTAGAACTTCTACTTTCTGTTTTCTTCTGATAGGTGTGTTTTGCTTCTGGCTACACATCTTCTGAATCCCATTTTTTTTTGTTCACATCTACAAATTTGTAACATTAATTTGCATATCCTAGGTAAGTGAAGTAGCCAAACCGTTATAACTAATTCTTTGAGTTTTGTTCACAGAGTGAAGAATGTAGATTTCATTCCGGGCAATTAGTTTCCTTAGCTGACCAAAACAAATCCCTAATGAGTGTGCTGTTTTGTTTCTTTATGATGTATCCAACGGTAAAGCACGGTTTTCCAACAAGCTTGGCTATGTCTCAGTACCTTCCGCACGTAACGTGAGCAGTTCTAGTGTTGTTCAACTCACTTTGTTCCCCATGCTTCTTCTTTATGCTCGATACGGTGTGCATTACTTCAATACACCACGCAGAGTGCTTTTGTACGCAAGAGAGTACCTAATACATTTCTTTTGAAAGTAGTATGGGGCTGTCCATATATAATTTTGTGATGAATTTACTTAGTTGTCACTCTTTCGTTGCCTGTTATCTTACAGGTGTAACGAGTATTAGTTATTTCTATAGTATTCTATCTAAGGTATCCAAATTAATTAAAGGGCAAGAACTTCGAAATTGACTACGTTTTACATCTGATAAGTCTGTTTTTCCTCTTTCTTCAAATTGTCAAAATATTTTTTTCTCACTGCAGGTGAGATAGAATCTTCTTGAACCACGCTTGTTGAAATCGACAACCGAGAATTAAAAGAAGGAAAACAATATTTGTTCAATAAAGCAGTAGTGCGGCGGAAGGTTGAGCCGGACAGAAAGAGAACCACTTTGGAAAAGCTGAGTAACTACTCTGCATAGACTAACACTAGTTTCTGTTATTTCTTAAGTTCATTTTTTAGTAATAGGAGGGACTTTGTTCTTATTAGTTAGAACATAATATGCCGTAGTGAAGTTTATTTACGTTATACAAACATAGTTAAAATCTGTAATAGCCTTCATAATGTCTGGGGAAAGCTTTCATAATGACAATAGTTTTTTTACGAATGCACTATATTTGGCAAAATCTGAATTGCATTTGTGTTACGATCATCTTATGTGCCTTCTTAGGCCCTTATCTGGCAACAAAACATATATCTGAATGCCTCCCCCCACTAAAGTTAAACAGAAATCGATGCCATTGCCGAGGCTGAACTTTTATTCACGTATTCTTAACCAACTGTAAATTACAAGTGTTCAACAAGTTAGACTGGAAAACTAACTGGAAGTATAATGTTCAGGATTAACTTCAGAAAGGTGGAATACACTTCATTTATAATATATAGACCAATTGCACTTGACATATTAAATATATACAGATTCACGTAGTAAATATTATACACTTACGCTTTGAAGATACCAGTCTAAAAGCAGGAAACTTATACATGAACGTTGCAGCACTATATTTTAAACATGACAATTAAATATATTAAGAAGTTTAACGTTTGCACAAACTTACCCAATAATCAGTGAAGTCTGATGCGAAGTTTCGAAATATGGGTTCTTCCACACCAACCGTTCTTTTATATCAATTATGTTAATTTCCAATTTTGCTCCGACTAATATAACTTTATTAGACAATTATACAACACAAACTAAATGCCTTTTATCTCTGAGAATCTGGAAATGACGTATCGTTAAAATTCGAATATCCTTTTTAAAATGGATTATACAATGATCGCTTATAAAACAATGTTATTAGTATTTAAATTGCTAATTTTTCAAGTAGCGCATTATAGTAACTTTAAATTTGCCATTGATTACTGTTCACTTAAGACATTAATATGATATGTTAACTCAAAAAGTATTTATCTCCGTTTGTTTCACGAATTTATGACACAACGGTATTGCAGGTGTTTTAAGAGTTGTAGGATCCAGAAGTTTTAAGATCCAGATTTTTTTAACAATTTGTTAACCATATTTGAGTGCATGTGTTTTATAGTCACTAAGTAATCTTCTTGTAGCACAATGGTCAATAATATTGAGTTATTACCTCTAGGAGAAAGAAATAGATTTTTTATTGTCTGTAACAAACACATATGTATTTAAAAATGCTACACAATCCTTGCAATGCAACTGACCCAGGAAGTAGATACAATTTTGTTCCTGTGACGATTATTAAAATCCTTATTTTATATTGTGTGGTAATCGGTATATATTATTAGAACTATATTAACACTATTTGTTGTAAAAACAAGGTAAACAAATATTATCTTGTCCTTTTTGACGTAGCATGGAATGACGTAATCATCATTAAGTAAACATGTGCTGGAAAAGTTGCTCTTGCACTGGAAAAGCAACCAGGGACGAAACGAATCATTGATAGTAACTAAGACAAGTGCTGTGTGCACTCACAACTGCCGACTATCCTGCTTTAGGTTTCCCAGCCTTTTACTTAGTTACATCATCCAAATAGAGTGATCATGCCTTGACTGTTCATAAGATCCTGGTACATGGAACAATGATACGAAACAATAATACTTACAATTATACAAATGAAGTCGTCACTAAACAAAAAAAACCTAATAAAGTCCATTTTACCATTGCAAACTCACATTTTACTTCAATACAACAATTTAAGGTTTACCTAACCATTTTTCAACGGTATCCCTATTATTGAAAAACTATATGAATTCTTTACTGATAATTCGCGTCAGAAAACAGTCACAAGATAGTTTCTTGTACATCGCATAAAATTCTCATATTTGTGCGTGACTGACATTTGCAACAAGAACTTCAATTGACTTAGGGAACTTCTGAGGCGAGACACAAAGAATGTAAACAATGGCATGAAAGTTACAAATTCATTTTTTGAAACTGGGAAAAAATACGCGTAAAAGGCCTTATCCATAGATTACTCGTTTCATCAGATCTTTTATCGGTTTAAAGAGAAATTTTCTTCGCAAGTATAAAAGTCATTAGGCAAGCAATATTTAACCTTCACAAAAAGACCCGAAGGAAAGTGCATGGAGTAGTGATTCACATGAATCGGAAGGAGACAATTATTAGAAACATATTAATGATACTGAGAGTTATGTTCTGTACACCGAGTCATCGTAGCTCAGTGGTTAATGGTTGGCGTAGCACTCACTTCGATCCCAGCGACCGATCACTCTGACTGTTTTTTTTTAGGAAATTTTCCTCAGCCACATCAGGCAAAAGCCAGGATGGCACATTTCAATGTAGGTCCTGGCCGACACCTTCACGAATCTCTCCTCTGCCCTCTCCAAACCTGACGTGAGCCTTAGATGCCTAAATACCGTAAATAAAAATTCAAATTCAAAACAGATTCTGTACATTTACCTTTCTGTGGGTATACTGAAGACGCATAAGAAGCGACTGTTTTGCGTTCACATTATGCATTTTATGAATCTTTGTTATTCATTTCATTGGTTGTTTTTATACGCAACCTGCTCAAAAGCAATGCAATCAGAATTACTGTTTGATATACAATACATAATCTTTCCAAGTGCAAATATTTTTGTGCAGCGCTGTTTGATTTCTATATCACTAAACAATGGGGAAAGCATTTAGCTATCTTTTTAGCTTATTATTACATACGTTAATAGGTGCCTGAGGATATACTTCCCATCGAATTCGGATGATCGTCGCCTTGCGGGTGTTACTCGAACACTGACAAGAATGGCAGTCCGTTTACTGGCTCTGAAGTCAGTACTGTGGTCAAGCGGTGAGGGTCTGTGTCATTGCATTTACAGAACTTGGTCAAAATTTACCCCAACGTGCATGATTCAATGTGGGCAGTAATTGAACTAATGGACTGTTCAACATCTTTACCATATATTTTCCTACAAATTCTTACTCAGGGACGCCATTTTGACATATAATTGGGTTAGGTTGTAAGTATATTTTCATAAGATAAATACAAGCAGTGAAAGACAAATAGAATTATCTTAGAAGTGGCCAAGTTAAATTATTGTCTTATGATCCCAACTACGGTGTCCCATCAGAAATGTGTAAAATATCACGCACGTGATTTCATGAGTTAATAAATGCTAATGCGGAGTGTAAGTGTTCCGTTCTAGTTGCCTAATGAGGTGTTTGTCTTAGTCCTTATATATACAATACATAGCTAGTGTTACGTGTCTACTTTTTTGCTGGCACAATCATTATAGTTCTGATACTTTGTGAGCATTGCTGCGTTTTAAGGGAATTGTATTACTGAAAACATACCGTCGAACATGATCGCGACAAATGATCACATAATTAATAACAGTAAAATAGTATAGAAATTTAATAGTCTGTTACATTTCTCGTTTTAGTCTCTCTTGTTATTTCGAAGTAGGCGATTGATGATGTTGATATCAGTAAATGAATAATGGGGTAATTAAATGTTACATTATTGACTCGTAGTGAATGCACAACATAAAAGGTGCAGGTCAAACTCAATTTGGTTTCATGTAGACTGGAAATTATGGTTATATTACACTAGCTAACTCAGAGTTCAAATTGTAAAAGGTTTTAGTACTAATTGTTCATACGAAACACATGAACACCTTTGTTCTCTTCACAATACTACCATCTATTACTTAACATTGCAACAGAGCATTCCATTTGAATCATCTTGTTTCATTGTTAAAATGCAATGAAATAATCTCTTACGACTATCGTTCCATTCGTAAAGAATATTATATCTTTAATTAGGAACATTATTTTAATCCTGGAAAAGAATAGTCTTTATGAAATGTTCTGGAACGTCATACGCTACCATATAATAAGTATATTGACATTATGAATCAATATTAAAAGATACGTGTGTCTATTTTATGAATAGTTAATCGCCGCTGGTTTTCAATAGATTTTATGTTATTAAAGGTTTCCTTTGCTTTAATCTTCCAAAGGAAGTCGATGTTACTTCCAAGAAACATAAACGAAAGCAAAGAGACCTACTTTTGTCTTTAATAATCCTCTTATTATCTTACATATATAAAGTGTACTCCAAAGTAATTGCACCATTCCGGTAAGTGGTTATTTACATTAAAACAAGAAAAGTACATTTGAATAAATTAGCAGATCTGATTACGTTTCGAATTAGAAGCGCATAAAATAAAAATCCATTGTCCATCGTCATGAACGACGTCATAGCTCGATACATGATGACGTAAGTGGTGTCGGTTTAGCAAATTACACTCGAAGTAGTACTCGGTACATCTATATCAGGAAAGGTTTTGATTGACGGAGTGACGTATAGACAAGTTTAGTAACATAAAACTTCATTGCCAAGGAATTAAGTGGTTGAAAAGTACAATTATAAATATCTTCTATAAGCTGCATTTCCTAATCATAAAAAATAACACTAAAATAAATATATTGCGTACTAATTCCAGTGAGATCCAGTGAAATTTCTAAGACCGATCCGGATAAGGACCTTATTTTCCCAGACATGGCGTCATTGGTGACGATGCAGACGTACCTTAAACACCTATACCTCCAAGAACAATCAGAATCTGCAAAGTGATACAAATAAGAATTTTACGAAGTTTGAGCCATTATTTCGGGGACACGCTTTACACACATAACTAACTAACTATCTATCTATCACATCCATATTAGATTCACTAATGGATGAGGCTTCTTCCCCGAGGGAAGAGATTGGTCTATTGCTCCCAGGCTGACTAGACGTGTTGAGAGAAGGAAGCACTGTGATCGCCACTATCTTTTATTCATAGCAGCTCCCCAATTGCTTGACGGTGTTGGGTGGGCGCTCGTCAAGACAAAACGTCTTGGAAAAATCTTTGGCTGCACAGGGAATCGAACCAGGGACCCCACGACCCGTATGATTTTAGATAGGAAATCGATAATGATGTTTGACAAAACATTATTCGTCATATTAGCTCAATGGGCACACAGCTCATTGTATGAATACCGCCACCAGTAAAATAGTACATAATATTTTGCTACGGCCCCTGCCTCTTTTCTCTGTGGTCAATGCGCGTTCCAAGTTTATTGCCATTTGGCGCCTATTCCGGGGAGATACTAGCACAAAACCTCACTTAGCCATCCTGACGTTGTTCGTGGTCGGGTCTGTCATGGCCGTCGCCGACCAAACAATGTTTATTAAAATCGTGTCCACAGGGGAACCGTACTGGAAGAAAGCCCTTAGGGATAAAAATCCCTAGTTCATATTTGAAACCAAAGACATGTAAGGGCACTTCTTCCCTTGCGCTTGTGTAGCATAGGGAATTCCGGAAATACATATTTCCTTGAAAAATGTATACAATATTATATATCGACCGCTTATTGCATAATATATTCTCCTAAAAACAAAGACACCTTGTTAAAAAGACCAATTTTAATGAATATATGTATCGCTTGCTAAGAAGAAACTATTAAATTGGTACATTTTGAAAACCTGTGATTCAAATGTATCGAATATTTAAATAATTTGTAGGACAAAAGTCGTTGTACGATGTTTGATGCTCTTGATGTTATTACGTGCGATTTTTGCACACGCTCTTATACTTTGTTTGAAAGCTCCAAAGAATGTAGAAAAACTAATAAACAAAAATCCCGTATTCATTACTACTACCGTATTCATTTCTGTGTGCTTCAATAAATAGAGCAAAGGAAGGGAATACCGTCACAAATTCGGAATATTAAAATGAAGCTAATTCAATTTTCGGCTACAGAGGGAAAGTGAGTTTTACATCAATGCCGTAGGACCTTGTATTTAAATCACCGTGAGCTAAATTTTAATAGTAGAAATCACCTACAGTTTATTAAATATTTCGTTACATTAGATACATTAGCGATATTAGAAGTGCCCGAAGAAACACACAACACTTACCAATGTCGCTATCAAATTTGAAAATACACTGAATAATACCCATGTTTGTAAAAAACAAACAAAATAAGGAACATAATACAGAAGTTATGGAGCAAGTATCATATGGGGAGTCAAATGTTAGACATGCATTGTCGGTTAAACAATGCACAACAGTTCTCACACTCCTGAGTGCACAGTCAACTATTGTCAAATATTTCTCTGAGCCACAGTTCTCGTGGGCCTCTATCTAGCAAACCATACATTTAATCAAGGATATTTTGTTCTTCTTGTTGCGAATAAAACTCCACTACCATCACAATATTGTCTTTCTGTTTTTGTTTCTTCTTCAATATTATCCTGGTTCATACCTTTCTTACGTTGATGATTATCAGTCTTGAGTTGTCTGCTTGATCCACTATCTAGGGTATAGGTAGGATACATTTTCCTTTGAGAGTTGTGTTATTTCTTCAGAATATTCTGCCAGCAATTCCCGCTTCATAATAATTGTCTTGCAGCTAAACGGTTACACACAAATATTTTACAGCTGAAATTTTGGCTACCACAAAATCTTATCCAAACTCTTTTATGATATGCTACTCTCTGGAGTTCACAATAATCACTTACGTTCCTCATAATGTGTAGGAATCAGGGCAATGGATTAGTCTCTATGCTTGTAGCTCTCAAAAAATAAAGCCTTCAAGTTCATCATTTAGAAGTTTCTGGTCATCTTGCGGTATTTAATATGAGTTATGCTCTTACACCTTGTAATTAATGCCAATGCGGTTGTAAAGATTTATTTGGAATTCTATTCATTTGTTGATATGTTAAATCACGAAGCACTATCTCTGTTCTATTATTCAACATGAGTAATAATATTTTCTTCGCATTTCTTATTACATGTGGACATACATATAACATGATTATATGTAAGCGTTTGACTTCTTCCTGTAAATTAGCTGTGACCCATTGTGTATTCATAAATGTAAAATGCTAGAAGCAAATGACTAATATAACTTGAAAAGAAGTCAAAATTTCCATCTCCTATCAAATTCCAGTGGCCTTGTTCCAGCATTGCAGTCGTTTTGTTAAACATTACTGAACTCTATATTATTAAAAGGAAACACGTATTCATTATCACTTGCAATGAACTTTTGTCTTATATGACAACAACATGTAGTGAATTTTCATGTGTAACAAGCAAAGAGAATGAGATATTACTTATCAAAAAGCTTCTTTGAATACTTGTTTCGTTTTTAAAGCTTGACGTACTCAGCATATACTTATTTCAAGAAGGTGTAAGTCGAGCCTTCGGAAAGAGAATTTCCTGAAAATCCTTCCGCGTTGTGATATACAACCAATAATTATATCCACAAAGAAACAGCTCTTGTACTTGTACAGGTACTCTGTTGGTGATTTCTCAAAATATATTGTGCACTTTGGTGACGGTATTTTATACATGGGGATATTTGCCTTAGGAACCTTAACCCAGATCTGAATGCATTCCAAGATAATACACATAAATTACACTTCGTTACTTACGGATTTACTCAGTATGAATTTATGTGAATTAAAAATAAAATAACAATTTTATCATTTACTTAATATTTGTAACTTCATAGATTAGTTAGCAAATCGCTGTGAAGCAAAGCGGGGATGAAGAAATGCTAAATAATAAATGACAAATAAAGTCAGAGGGAGCTAAAATAAAATAATTTCGTTGCAATACTAAATCATAATTTATTCAAATTGTTTTGTATATACAGAAACATAAATGGAGTAGTTAATAATTAGACTATAACAAGTTAATTCTATCTTTATATACATTGATTAAATATTTTTAATGGTTTCTACGTTTGGTAAAATGATATAGAAATAACATTAAAAGAATACCACAAATATTTAAAGCTTAGGTAGAGAACAGAAAACATTTTCGATATTTGGTTACAGACAAAGTAGAGCGCTGGTTTCCATTCACTACTTATCGTTTTCCATTGATGTTCGACAAGTTTAATTTTCCAACCTCT
>JAGDQP010043734.1:0-12984 GCA_022664845.1 Lepisma saccharinum | reverse complement strand
GTTTACTGGCCAGTTTTTCAACAGTTTGCATTGGCTTTGCCTCCACCGCTGCTCGAAGGGCACCGTTGTCCTGCTGCACAGGTCTCCCTTCTCGTGGCTTATCGGTGAGGCTGGTGCCCCAAGACCGAAACCTCTGGAACCACCTCTGGCATTTTCACACATCCACAGCGCCCTGGCCATATACGTCATTGATGTTTCGTGCCGCTGCGCTGGTTGGATGTCCCTGGTGAAATTCATTCATGACGTATGTGGTTCTTCGACACTGCCATGATCCAACACAAGCCACATTCCCAAAACGTGGAGGAGACCGTTCTCCTTCTACACATTGCTGCGCAATTAAGTGTCCTATAAGACACAACTATGGCGCGTATCGTCTACTTCACTGTTCGCTCGTCAGATGGCCTCATTGCAGCGGTCATGGCATATACGACATTATTTGTGTGAAAGGAACCGAGCCGCCGTAGCTCAGTGGTAGAGCGTTGGCGTAGCATTCGCGAGGTCGTGGATTCGATCTCAGCAGTCGACCATCCTGACAGATATTTTCCCAGGGTTTTCTCAGTCACACCAAGCAGATGCCGAGATGGCACCTTCAAAATAGACCCTGGCCGAATCATTTTCCCTCCCCTATTCCGGTCTGAGCCGTAGATGTCTAAAGACTATAAATACCATTCAATTCACTTATGGGAGAAGCTGATAAACAAAGACCTGAAGACACAGGTTACAGAAATGGAAGGAAATTCAGATAGACTAGCACGAGTAGTAATAAAGATAATCAAGAGATGGATTTTTCGTAGGTCTTTGATTTTGCTTATAGACGCATATATGTTTTTAACCCTCAACCAGGCGTGCCTGTTTCATTACCACTAGTGGGCGCATAGGGGTATATTTTACCTCCAATTTAAATCCATTCTTGGAACAAAGTAATATTGAAATTTATTAAACAGTATTTTTATGTTTCAGCTTGATGCTTTTTAAAAGATGAAAATAACTTTGAGATTAAAAATTTGATAGCAACAGTATAAAAATTATGCATTCATAAATACGTTGTATTTTCAGCACTATGACAAATCAATCGCATGTTCCATCATCTCTAGTTGGCGAGCGGGTATATTTTACCTCCAAATCATTTGGAACGAAATAATATTCAAATTTGTTAACCACAAATGAATAAATTGATCCAGATGCTCAATTTTTATAATATAACTGCTTTGGAGGTTTAGTACTTTGTAGAGAAAAACTTGCGAACACTGAACAAGAAAATATTGCAAACGTTGCTAGGCACGCGGGGGTTTATTATACCCCAAGCAAATTGAGAAGATCACTGTATTGCAGACGTTACTCTAGTACTGACAACAATAACCTTGCCCATTTGCGAACTCTGTTTTGGGAGGTACTAGGTAACTCAGCAGTATTATGGCCAACGGACAAATGTCTGAGCCACTGAATTTTCTTTAGGTAAAATTTACCCCCACGCGCCTTGTTAAGAGGGTTAAATTTGTTTATTCTTAAATGTCTTTTCTGGTGTATATTTTATTCTCATATCCCCCGGAAGAGAAAACTCTGCATTCAATGTTGAGTTTGCGTCAGATATATCCTGCATTGATGCCAAATGTGACTTTACACTGTACATAAGGATCTTGTTTGTTACCATGGACAATTCCAAATAGACGCTGTCGATCATGGCTAATAAACAACCGTGGTCGGCCACTGCGCTGTTCCGATAGTCACGTGATAGTGTGTATCGAAGAATGTTGAATGTCCAATAACTTCTGAATAGCTTCTTTCGATTGACTTCGTTATCATGCCCTATACAAGTTCTGAGAAATCACATCCTCTAATAAGATCAGACTGCCCCCGTTTTCAATCTAAATCACAACTGATCAAGGTGTTGGTATTCTTTCATGCCATCACTTTACTATCTAAGACATAACAATTTACACACTAGTTTCCTTTGGTGTTTGGCATTATAGTGTATTTTCTGCTGTAGGAAGATTATGTGCACGTCGACGTAACATATTCCTTGCGTTCATACAAGATTTCTGTGCATCATGACCTCTACCAGCTGTATAACATATTATATAATTCAGTAGCTCTGTCTTCTGAATCTAGTGTAGAGGGAATAATAGCGGACTACCAATTAATGGGGAAGGGATGGCTCTTTGAATCCTGTTGAGGTAGATTTTCCATGCGTTTCTTACCTATTCACAAGGCTAATAAGGGGACGGTATATGAATAAAAGTCAAGGCTGATATCGTCCTTCGCACTAGATCTGCGGCTCTAGAGTAAACAAAGGCCACAGGTATTGTGTTGGGTACCAGAAATGCATAGCCCCAAAATGTAAAGTTTGTAAGATTGTGACTTGAACATAATTCACGTAAAATGTTAGAAAATATTTTATAAAACTAAATACATGTTTATCCTTGGGGTAAAGTACATGTCTTTCTGCTCTAAATGAATTTTCGCATTATTGAGTCTTGTGGCTTTTTTCTTGTGGCATCGTTGGCTGTTAGTGAAGTATTTGTCAATATACTTTTATTCCAAGAACAATGTTATATTTATTTTGTTATGTTTTTGTGCAAAGGGAAAACACAACTGCAATCAAAATGTATAATACAGTGTGGGCCATAAGTCCCTTACCACGCCTTGTAAAATTCGTGGCAGTGTAAATTGATGGAAAACAACCATGTGGTAACACATTAGGCCGAGAGGGAAGTCATATTGTAGGGGTGACCTTGACGGCGGCCATCTTGAAAGGCACTATCTTGAATTCAGGTCAGGATTTTTAAATGGGAACATGGTCATCAGACACATGTTTTTGTGCTAGAATTTTATAAGCAAAACAATGGTGAAGTCTGTTTGTTCATATACTCATTATTGTAAAAGTTACAAGCATTCGAATGTTCGATTCTCACCTTTACATATGGTGTACTACACGTGCTCTACATGAGCCCCCTGCAGTCCCATGCAGGTGTTCAGTCGTTCATCCCAATTGTCCATAACCCTGCTAAGAGTGTCTGGTGAAATATCCGCACAGGCTACAAAGATCCTTTGTTTCAGGTAATGAAGATCCCGGATCTTCTCGGCGTATACCTTTGGGTTAAGATGACCCCACAGATAAAAATCCAAGGAGTCAGATTGGGTGAACGTGCCTACCATTCAATGGGACCACGACGCCCGATCCTCCGTCCATTAAATTGTTCATCCAGATAATTACGGACGTCTACTCCATAACGGGGAGGGACCATCCTGTTGGAAAAAGAGAGGAAATATGCCGTCCTCAGACAACACGGATGACAGGATGAGCTCTTGCAACATAGATAAATACCGGTCAGCAATAAGGTACCAGGAATGATGAATGGACCAATTAATTTCGTACCCCATAGACCGCACCCCACCATTACTTTACCCCCCGTACCATTTTGCAAGGGTCAACACAGTGAGAACTGTAGGGAACCAACAGCGACAGTTTTGTTTGTTCACCTCACCTTGAACATAAAAAAATGCTTCATTTGTGTTGTGAATGTGGGATCAGCTTGAAGCTGTGCAACTGCCTATTCTCAGAATTGCAGGTGACGATCAGGGTCATCTTCTGATAGATGATGCTGTAGTTTCACTTTGTACGGATGCCAATTGTTTTTTTTTTTAGGATGCGTCTGATGGAAGCATGGCGAACACCACATTTCACTGACAGGCGACGAGTACTGCGGTGTGGTGATGTTGCAAACGTTGCCAGCACTGCTACGGTTGTGTCTTCATCTGTTTCAGTACAGAGTCTTCCAGACCAGAGTTTGTCTGCTACGGATCCAGTCTCCATGAACTTCTTGAAGAGCTGGGCAATACTAACATGAGACACAGGTTGTTGATCTGTGTGCCGTTCATTAAATTCTGCTGCTACAACTCTTGCATTCCGTCTACCCCATGCCCTGATTAACACTTTCCTCTCCTCTGTGATAAGTGGCATGATTACGGCACCTGCAACAAAGTAAAATCAAGGGTGAGAATCGAAAATTCGAATGCTTGTAACTTTTACAACAATGAAGTTATGAACAAACAGACTTCACCATTGTTATCCTAATGAAATTCTAACCAAAAAATGTTTTTCGCATGACCATGTTTCCATTTAAAAATCCTGACATGAATTCAAGATGGCGACTTTCAAGATGGCCACCGTCAAGTTCATACCTACCGTATGACTTCCCCCTTGGCCTAATGTGTTCCCACACGGTTGTTTTCCACCAATTTTTGCCATGAATTTTACAAGGCGTGGTAAGGGACTTATGGCCCACCCTGTAGAACATCTTCCACATCAATTTGCTTATATAATAACAATGGTTTTAAAAACATCTTTGATTAAAGAATCAGTTTGTAATTTCTTAAAAGAAAAGAAACGTTTCTTCTTGACTTTTGCTTTGAAAGATACAAATTCTTATCACAAAGACCCAAATATTGTTTCATTTTATTTTATGGATTTTATTTATTTTATCACACAAAAATATGACCAAGTTTCTTCTTTTGGAGTCAGTACACAAATATTGATTTTGTTTGATTCTAATGTAAACAATATAAATACTTGATACATAAAAATATAAAGAAGTGCAATCTTGGTAATTTGGGTGTACAAAAAATACAACAAATATTTGCATAACATAATGTACTTGAAATTATATAACTACAAAGATAAAACAGGTCATACAATTTCCCTTCTTGAATAGACCCAGAGCGTTTTGGATACAAACAATTTCTGCTAAAAGAATATATATACACACACAGATAGAGAGAAGTTTTGATCAAGGCTACACATATTTTTATCTTACGAAATAGTGTCAAAACATCGAAATATACCGTTGAAAAAGTGACGTGTTCGATTTAGATTAAAATGTTCTATTTACACACGGTGGCAATAACATAAGAACCACTTGTCAAAAACGTATAGATAGGCAGACAAATAAAATATAAATCTTACCCACAGCAAATTGCTAAAAGAAAAATAAAGCAACACTAAAAATATAACGTTAAACGTATTTTTCTTAAGAAAACATGGAATATAATTTTCTTAAATAGATATCTTTACCATAAAATACAAAGCGTGTTTAACAAGCTTTCCCACATGGCAAAACACACAGTGTTATTTCAACACAATTTTCACACAGGGCACTGGTTCGGGGATGACCAACGCTTTTATTACGACAATATGACCTTGTATCCATCTTGAATACAGAAACACACAGATTTCTAACAAGACTGATATTCTTTAATAACAAAAAAACTAAAGTGTAACAGCTTCGGAAGTATACCACCTCCTTCTTCAGACTGCACTCTACAATTGAACACAGAAAATTACTTAAGCAGAAAAGAAAAGAGATCGCCTTTTACTTTCCACCAATCAGAGGTCAGTACTAATTAAAATTTATCTTTTCATCCCCTAACACTACCCTTCCACGGGCAAGTGCACCTGCAATTCACCTATCAAATTTGATGAGTCTCGAAATCCTGTCTTCGTCACCGTGACCATTCTATTTCAGCTGTCTTTGTTTTAATGTCTTTCACCTTTTGATCCTCCTTCATATTTATCATAGCAATTCCTTCTTTCATATTCGTAATGAAATTAACTTTTATTCCCTCGTCAACATCACTTCCCCTATGGTAGTATACGCCCGCTGCACAGTTCTTCTGGAACCACGACGTTACAAGCTCGTCTTTCCCTGTTTCCGTTATATTAATATCTAAGAAATTCAACACTCCATCTTCCTCCATTTCTCTCTCCAATATGATTCCCTTTTGCTCATCCTTTATCTCCTAAATGTTCTCTAATTCTCTTCAAGTGTCTTTCCACACTCCAAAATAATCGTTCACGTACCTACAAAATACCAGTAATTTATTATAACCCTTTGCTATCATTGTTTTCTTTCATTCGTTCATTACTAGATCTGCCATTACCGAGCTTATACACAAACCAATGCTTAGACCATCCTTCATTTTCACTATTTTGTCAATTATCTTGCAGAAACTATTGTTCCACAAAAACCTTAACGCCTTCTTCATTCTATCCTAGTCCCAGTTCTCTATTTTCCTGTCTTTCATCACACTGTCCACTGCTCTCTGAATTTCTTCTCTCTTTAGACCGGGAAACATACTTTTTACGTCCACAATAAATATGATAGTCTTTTTTTTTTACTTGTCCCTAAATCTTCGATCAATTTCTTCACTTCTGCCGAATTAACTAACCTCTGCTTTCTTGATCTTCGCAAACATTTTATCAAATTTCCCCTACAGTCCAACACAGGTCTTAATTTGATTTCTTTTTTATGAATTTTGGCAAACCTTCGGTATCCTTCCTCCATCATCAAGAAACCTTCAGAAACATGTTTTGAATCGTCGTAATCTGAAGCCATTCGTGGTTATATATTGTGTAAAATACTTTTGTAAAGGTAGTTTCTAATCATGGTAAACGTTTTCTGAAAGATATTCTAGAGAACTACGGAATTAACCAGAATTTTGATTGGATGAACGGCAGGTGAGTTCGTTCCCAACACCAGACCACGTGTTTGACATTTCGTGAATCTGAAGGCATCGAGTGCTATAGAAGTTTGGAATTGTTGCTTCTAGTGTCGAGGAACGTTATTACTGAATTTAGTAAGGATATTTGGGGTAGTTTCCAATTTATTGGCACATTGCGTTTGGATGGACGATTCAGTATTCGAGATCGGGACCTCGCCACGTGGATAGGTTTTTTTGCTTGGATCGGTATGGGATTCTTTCTTAATATTTTCCCACATAGTGTAAGTCTATTCCTATTTGTGGAATCTCGGTTCTATTCCAATATTCACAAGTAGTGGATAAGTGGGATCCAAGTTGGAATACGTATTCATTTTTTTATTTTGTTGGAAACTGTATTTGGTATATTTACCAGGATTCATTTCTCTGCTAGTGCAGATTATAGTGTAAGATATTGGATTTATATATTGTATGTAGGGTTATATTATTATTTTATATTTTTACAATTTGATTTTTTGCGAGATATATTGAAGTCTGTGGAATTGATCTACTATTAATGACCAGTAATTGTTCTAACTTTTTGTGTGAGTGGTGGAATATATACAGTGGACTCTCTTGAATTTGAACTCCAAGGGGATACGAAAAAAGATTCGAATTATCCAAAATTCGAATTAACCAAAACATGCATTGTTAAAGAAAAGCACTACAATAAATCTACTTACTACTGTGTAAACACAAAAAAATGAACATGCAGTAGCCCTTACGTTAAAAACTTATGTATTTTGTCCCTGTTCCTATAATGCAGGTAAAAAAAAAATCCTCTCAAAATTATTAAACTACCAGTAAAAGGAAACACATTTATATTTAAAGAAGTGCAATGTAGCCAAGGTATTTACAAATAAAATCTCACAAGTGTATCAACATTAGTTACCTCGTGATTCGTGTTTCCTTTGGTTTATTTAGTTTTACACGGCTAAAGAAATTTCTATTTCATTTATCGTGTTAACTCAGAGAATTTAAGAAAACTTTCACAATTTTTTGTTCTTTGAAAACATTGGCTACTCGAAGAGGAGGTTAAGGACGTGCATCTGCACACAAAATGGGTAGACAATCCAATATTATTGAGCAGAGGGTGAAGATTGCATGCCAGCAGACAGTATATTTTTCTACGGCTGCCTTTGGATAGCTGTAATGATAGGTACATGGAATGATACATAAAGATTGATAGATACCAGTTAAAACTACATTTTTCTGTTTGCTATCTGGTCATCATTAAAAGACCATGGTGCAAATATTTTAGATACTGGAATTTCGGAATACTGTACTTTCTTACCTTTTCAATTAACGAAATCGTGACTTCGAATTATTCAGATAAGAGGTTTGAAAATTCGAGTTGCATGCAAAGTTTTAACATTGGTTTCAATAGAAATTTATAGGGGAATAAACTTATTTTCGAATTAACCAATAATTCGAATTATGCAAATTCGAATTACAGAGAGTACACTATATGCATGTTGTATCCAACAAGAAGTATTTATTCATTACATTTTTAAGCAAAATTGAATCTAGATATTTTCTTTCTCAACAAAATTAGTAATATAGTAACCTACTCTATAGATGAGGATTATAATTGTGGGTCTCTTAGGGGATCCTCTTTATGTATTAGTACTTCCGTTGATATCCTTAGTTACGTTAAGTTCCTAATTAACCCCAGGGGAAGATTAATGTTTTATACGAAATCTTAATTATTGGGAATTTACAGTGATTGAGGACGTCGGCAAGGGGGTATTGTTACACCTTCTTCCGCTACGTCCTCCTATGTATTATCATTCAACTGCCTAAACTTCTCTTCACACCACCCCTTTTCTATCACCACTACTGCACCTCCCTTGTACGCTTTTTCTACCACTGTATCTTTCCTGTTTCTATTCTTCTGAAGCCTTGTTCCTCGTTTTCACTAAGATTACATGTATTCATTCTCGGAATATCCTTCACTAGTTTAACCACTTTTCTTCTCACTTTTTTAAACCTTTCTTTATCGTCTATCTGTTGCAAAGCTCCCACCGCCCCATAACGCAATTCATCTGTATCTGTCTTACCTTTTGGTACCTTCAGTTTATATCCTAGCCTTAATAATTTTTCCTCTTCTTTCGTGATTTCGATCCCACCAATAACTACTACTTTTATATTGGTGTCTCTTTTCTCTTCTTCCTTCCACCTTAATCTTCCTTTTTAATTCAGCCTCTTCCGTTATTTCTCCCTGAAACTTCGTTTCCATCGTGGCACACCCTCCATTGTCCACTCTCTGACAGACACACTTAGATCTTCTTCAAAACGGCTCTTGTTCCTCTCATTGTGCTCTCTTAATCTCTCCAATTCTTTTTACTTCCGAATTTTTAATTAGTACTGACCCCAGACTGGTGGATAGTAAAAGGCGATCTTCTTCCTTTTTTGCTTAAGTAATTTTCTATGTTTAGTTGTAGAGTGCAATCTGAAGAAGGAGGTGGTATATTTCCGAAACTATTACACTTCAATTTCTTTTTGTTACTAAAGAATATCAGCCTTGTCAGAAAGCTGTGTGTTTTTGAACATTTTTTATGTTTTATCTTAATACACCGGAGGGGAGTTATTGGTTAACGCAGGCCCTGTGTTACAATCTGTGCAGCACACAATCAATGTTGAGCGGTGTAGCTTTGAGTACGTGAATCCATCACTTTATACAAGTTGTTTACATAGTAAAAAAAATTCTTAAACAAGGATTTCAATAAACAATCTTTAGTTTGTTGGGCTTTCCATTACTCTACCATGTCAGATTTGTACCCAACGTATCACTTATCTTATTCCGGTGGCGTAAAACAGAAAGGAGCAAATTGCATGACTTATTCCACATCTGAGAGTAGTTGAAATTATTATTTCGCTGTTTTTTAAAATAAAAATAAGAATAATATGGATGTTCTGTAACACTGCAAACTTTTCACCACCAACAACTTTACAGTGACTTGGGACACAACTATATAATCTGCAGAGAAACGTTATTTCTAATATCAGCTTTTTAGTTTGAGCATACGCATATGCCACAAAATACTACCGTGTAGTATTGAATATAATCTCTGTTTATAGTTGGTATAGCTCTGCTGCGTTTAACGAATAATACAGACGACCGAGAAAATATTTTAAAATGATCTTATATTTTCATTGTTAGCAATATTGTTTAGTCATCTTCAGTGTCGATATTATGAGCTCGTTGAATCAGTTTATCTTTCGGTTTTGAGTGCATGGTATACTATCACAGGCATGGACCATTATTCAAGACATATCTTAACAGTTACATATTAAATAGCAGTAGAGTGTACAGTGAACAGTGGACTGTCTCCTCAGATATTATTATGATTAAACAGAAAAAATGGAATTACAAAAATAAGTAATTTGTAATGAAGACATTTTTCTTATTTTTTTAATAACGCAAAGTACATTTCTACCCCTTCACACTGAAAGTGATGATTTAATTGACAGTTTTTCATAACTCAACGAGAATAACTCATTAAATATCAAGCCGTGCTGGATATAGCTTTGAAGTCTACGAGAACAGGAAGAACTTAACAAATACATGTGCAAAAAATTATAAATATCCTCGTAAAGTCCGAGTTTGATAAAACTTTATATTGATTTTATTAGCTATTAATTTTAGGCCCATATAAAAGTATTATCCTTTTAAGATCCAGAAATATTAATGCCTCAGATGGGGTTCGAACCCACAATCCCGTTGATATCAGCCCAGCACACTACTGCATACAACCTTCAAGATCGGCAGTTGAGTTTGAAGTTCACACTTTAGCAACATCAAAATAAAACATATCAATACAGAATAAGAGCTCGATTTAGAAGTAGGTACTTGACATACTTTATTAACCCAGTAGTCAAATATACATGCTCGTGGGCAACGGATGGGTACTTGGCAGGCGAACAAGTTCGAATAACGCTGCTGATCATTCTGACTGATGTCTTTTTGGATGTTCCTTCATTTCCCTAGGTGAATACCGGTATTGTTACTAATCTCAAACTATGGTCGCTGTATTTTCTAATTATGGTCTCGGAAAATTTTCGCTTAAGCATTATTATTTCTCTTAGGGTGAAGCTGCTTGTTCAGGCAATAGAAAATATGTTATAAACTGAATTAAATCAAAACACATTTGCGAAGTATAAATGTATCGGGTCAAGAATATGTAATTTATGTCAGTTAGTGTAATAGAAGATTTACATAATGCCATAGCCAGTATTAATCCCATGTGAATGTAATAAATACGGTCCAACCGGAGCAAAGAGACGAAATATTTCATTGAACTAATATTTAATTGGACAATGCATATCAACACTGTAGAAACGGCATTGTTAAAATCAAAATATGTTGCTATATTGAAAAGCAAATATTGTCCGAATCAACTGTATTATTCCTTAAAATTTCTAATTAATATGGCTTGCATATACTTATACAGAGAAAATTTGTAACATATGCGTATACTCCTAATTTTAAAATTGTTGTTAAGAATACAGTTCCTATTTCTTCTCTTCTCTGCAGCTAACGCTGTCATCGGACTATAACATATATGATAAAGGTGAGAGATGATTAAAAGATGACTTGAAAGGGAAATTTTGGGTTCTGTCGTATCTGACCGTTTCTGGTGATATTGTGACACCAACATGAAGTTTCTTATGGGTTAAATTCATTTTGAAAAGTGTTGGTAAAAAATGTTATACCTAAGGTGAAACAAAGAAACACATTATTTTCTCAAAATCTATAAACCTTGCGTTGGTTGAGGGCCCAAATTCAAATGGTTATGGGCACTGATCCTCGACATCACAACATGGCCACACAAGAAATAATTTAATTTAATTTCTAGTCGAGTATCAAACCAAACACGTGGTTGCAATAATGTTTTAGTCAAGATAATGCATTGTCTTTCATAGTGTGCGTGTACTTTATGAATTACCCGTGCTTAGCCTATAACGACAAGTTTCTCTGTTTCCAAAAACAAAAACAGAAAAAAAAAAACAATTTCAGCAAAAAACAATTGTGTATCTAATTGTTATGAAAGGTTTTCTTCCCTTTGTATTTGTGCTCACTCGATATTAACATGAAATGATGTTAAATTTAGTATTATTATCAATTATCAAGAAGTAGTTGAGCAGAATCCAAGTGTGAGGGAAATATATCGGAGGAGAAGGCAAGAGCATCAGGAAGGAAGGAGGAACCAGAAGAAAACAAGGTAATTGAAACTGCTGAGGAATCTTCTGTGATGGTAACAGTCAGTCTCCGAAGAGCTGTTCTTCCGCCAATCGTCAAACAGTTACCTCCTTCAATCAGCTCACAATCTCTCACTCTTATAGATGCCAATGTGTTAGTACATTTGATTTTCTTACCGGATATGTCTTGGTAATTAATAGAATACCTGTACATTTTATTTTCGTTTGCAGTGTCAATAAATTGACATGTATAGTAAATAAAATCAGAATAAGGTTCCATCAACTTCTTCACAAGAACCCAACCCTTATCCGGTATATTGAAAAGCTGCTGAGATAGGTCTTCTGTATCGGCGTTGTACTTCCAAATCCAGGTGGCTACATTCTTATTGTCTATTTCTGCTTGGTTGATACCTACGACATGGTTCTTCAAGCAGTGATCAATATAGCTTCTTATTGTAACTACCTTCTTACAGTTTCCGATTGTACAAGTAAATGGTACAAATGCGCAAACAGATTCATGATCAGCTTTTGAGGAAAGTTTCACTGCCTTTGGGCATCCGTAGTGTTTATACGAACATGGAAAAATAGCTGCAGCCATAATATTTTCAAGCTTTAAGTTTCTAGTGTTTGCGATACGAAAGTTGCATAGCTGACACAATGCTACACCCTTACAACACATACTACAAATACTGTGGCCATTTTGACACAAATAAATTGGCAGCTTATAAAAGGTCTTGCAGTGATGACATTTCAGAATATCCCACAAGTCTTCCATTGACGACATCAAGTCCGCCATTTTTCCTGAAACAAACAAATTTCTTATAAATTTCAATTTCTCTTAGTTCTTTCTTTAAATAACTAACAGCATTGTAATTGACGACATGCAAGGACTAACGACTGAGCTCGGTTAAGTTGTTAGTCCACTGATAACGATTTCTGAATTCCTTATATCTGTTTTACTACTCTTGAAAAATATCCGCTCCAGTGATATTAGAATGAGCATTTCTATCAGCGTTTAAAGTTTGTAGGCCAGAGAGCATAGTTGTGGAATCAAAATTCATTTTAGTTAGCAGCTATGTAGCCACAAAAATACTTCGATCCAGAAAAAATATCCGTACTTGCAAGGGAGCCGATTTCTGTGTAACATTGGGGAGGGGGATTCTGATGTGTGTTTTATTGCCAGATAAGAATGAGCATATGATGATCTTAATACAAATTAAACTCTGATATTGCTAAATATTATATATT
>JAGDQP010043733.1:0-16128 GCA_022664845.1 Lepisma saccharinum | reverse complement strand
TTCTTTTTATGTTCAATTTGCATTAGTAGTCTGGAATAAAAGGTATGGCTTACTGTATCTACTGGGTTAGTTACAATCAATGATTCCGCTAGACGTCGGCCACTGTGGGGGATGTCAACCTCAAATCCTCGAAACTACCCTAACGTTAACGTTTTTATGGTCAAAAGTTGATAGACAGAGTGCACAACTACCTACACCCTCCCAATTTTGACTTTACACCCCCTCCAATCTGAAATCCTGGCGGAATCCCTGATTACAAAGTATTCCGACCCAGTAAGTTCAATGAGCCCCACCGAATTTGCAACCGAACCCCACGCAAACAAAGCGTGTGTGTTACACTTTTGACATTATCCTGTATATGTCTAAAAAATCTGCTGTTTCTCTGGAAATCATGAGTATTTAATCTGACCACCAAGTTTGGTCGCTATTTTGAAAGTGATGACTTAATGAATTTTTGAAGCACCCGTCTCTATATTCGAATAGTTCTGAACACATATAAAATCCAAAAGTCATTTGTATCTTGCTGTTGGATTTATGGGAACTGAACTTTATGGTGTGAGAACTAAACTTTATCTTTTTACTAAGTTTAAATTGCATACTTTTATCTTACTTCTTCTTCTTCTTCTTCTCCTCTCCCTTTCCTCTCTGTCTCTCTCTCTGTCTTTTTTCTCTCTTTCTCTCATTTCTTTGCCTCTGTTTAACAGACATCGATTTTTTTTTCAATGTTTCATTGTATGTTTCAATTTCTCCCTCCATCAAGCTATGTATATTGATTGATTGGTCTCGCTTTTATTCTTTCATTTTATCGATACTAATATTTGTCTATTTTTTTTAAAAAAAAACGTGCTCATGCTTTTTGCTGATTTTAGTATGGATTAGACGAAGGAAGGAGAAAGGGGGGTCTCGTTACCGGATACGGTTATAGGATAAGAAGGTGCTCCTTGGGTTGCCTAGCTGCACGGCGTTCGGTGTCGCAATTTTTTATGCGAAGTGTACCACTCGTTTTTCACATTACATTTATCAAAACCCATCGATTACCACCGGTGCCGATTAGCTGTATGTCTTGAAATATTATTCCAAATATTTGGTCATTCCGATTTAAGCGACAACATTTTGCTTACACGATTTCTGGAAATGTCAATTCATATCGTGTTCCACCCGTGAAGCAAGTCATTAAAAATTTTTGATTTAAATAATAACGTAAAATTATTCTACTTGAGAATATAAAATATGCATTTACTGTTCACTAATACCATATAAATCCAACTGTGTCATATATTACTCTGAAAAAATTCAACGATGTCGCGAAAGTGTTAACTGAAATCTATTCTAAAACCATTTTATCCGTAGAATGTTCACCGAGGTGCCTAATCACCCTAGATATTTACATTTCGTTTTATGCACGTGTCGCGCATGTGCGCACAGCTCTCATCTCTTAGCTATTCTTTAGTCCTTCACTGGTGTGTACATATCATTACATGAATGAATTTAATTCATTAAGTGCGTTTCGTTCAGTGAGACCCTACGCACCCTGGTGAACATTAGTGCGTCTTAAATTTTGTTGAGCAACATGACGATTTCTGAGTGCAATAAAGAATTTGAAGATTTGCCTCATTGGAGGAAGATCCATCTAGTGATGATGGAGAGTGTTGCCCACGAGAGAAGATTGATGCTGTCTTGCCTCAAAATGTCTAGTCTAGGATATGTCTTGTCTCGGAAAGATGTATGTTGTGTATTACGAGAGTTTTCTCTCGTCTCGTTTTTCAAAGACATTTCTCTGTCTCGTCTCTTAGGCAACAATAATGATGAATATGATGACGACAGAAATCTGCACGAAGTTTCACGAGTCCCACTACGAAACAAATTATAGATGAGAGCACCTAAAAAATGGGCTTCAGTCTTGATATACCGCTTATGAAAAGATAACTATTACAGACGTTGTTCTGGAAACTTATGCACGTAATAAAGCAAGTTCTCAAGATTCAAGAGCAGGAAGAAGACCCCGGCGTAGGTTCAGATTTGTGATCGTTACAAGTAAAAATCAAGAAGTAAGTTAGAACAAATTATATGTTAAAGTCTCCTATATGGCGAACTTGTACTACTTATAATAAGTACTTGGAAACAGATAACGAGATAGATTTCAACAATATGGCAAAAACAGGTAATACGCTCTATAATATATTATTATTATTATTTGTTAATTTTATCTTGTGGAAATTGTATTAATATCTTTGTCTGTGTGATTCGGTTTATAAAAAACCTATGGAAACTATGTTTATGATTATTTCGTTCTATGTGATTGGGCTTTTAAAGTTTTTTTTTTGTTATGTATCGAATTTATATTACGCAATGGAAGACTTTAATTATGCATTAGTCTGTTGTTTTCCAAATAAATAAATAAATAAAAATTAAATGCTACATCTGAACGAGAAGCAGGGATCTGAATCCAAAACACTCCGTGTCAGAAACAAAGCAAAGTTCCCCAACAGTTCAAAAATATAGATGTTTCAGCATATGGAAGTTTTAATATATAAAATTTGCCAAGTTCTTTTCCAAGTAGTTCTCATATCAATTTTGTTAAGTTTTATGGAACAAATTAAATATTCTTATACTGCTTATATGACTGGGATTCTTTCAAGAACTAGGCCAACTCTCTGGTAATTCTACTGGCACCTACTGAAACACTGCACTGTTCGATTAAATTCCAGACCAGTTGGCCAAGTTCTTGAAAGAATCCCAGTCATATAAGCAGTATAATAATATTTCATTTGTTCCATAAAACTTATAGATAAATCGATATGAGATCTACTTGGGAAAGAACTTGGCCAATTTTATATATTAAAACTTCCATATGCTGAAACAGCTATATTTTTGAACTGTTGGGGAACTTTGCTTTGTTTCTGACACGGAGTGTTTTGGGTTCGAATATCACAAGTTTTTTTGTAAATTTAGTTTTCTATTTAGAGCTAGGTTTTGGGGGTTGATGGTAATTAGAGGTAGGTTAGCTGTTGCTGCTACTCGTTTCTAAACAGAGACAATTTCAACGATATGCAACATACTATATATCAGAACACTTTGTTTTAAGGGGTACTTATTGGTATGTTACTTGAGATTTTGGACTTTCCTGGAGGTTTACAAATGCCCCCCTAAGCATGTGTAAAATTTTGTATTTCTAGCCTGTCGGGAACATGTCAAGCATTTATGTCAGTGAGTGGTTATTACACGAAAAAATCATACTTTGGTGGCTTATAACTCAGCACCCCTTAAACCTTTTGACCTGAGGCTTGGTAGTGTTGTACAAGATCTTATTACTAGTAAACGTTGGTAATTTAATGTCGCTGGGTTAATTAGTAAGTAAGCAAAGATGCCTTGAAAATGGTAATTTAGCTCTTGTTCGGTCCTTTTTTAGTGTTTCGTGTAAAGCTACTTGGCACCGCACGTCTGGTCGGCTTGGAACTTGGCTGCGTGCGTAGCCGGGCACGCTGATACAGTAGGTAAACGAAATTTTGTTGTACAGATTGAGCCAATTTCGTGTGCTTGGTCAAAGAAAGGACGTTTGTGACGAATATGTTGGAAAGAACCAACATTTTTACTTGGCATTTTAATATTTTTGGGTTCAGTTTAAACTTTATTTTTTGTTTATTTACTGTACTTAGGTTTCATACGCTTTTGATGTAACGCTATAAGTATATTACTAAAAATAATAACAATAATAACTTTTATTGATAAGATGTTTACAATGTTTAATTTGAAAGTAATTTTTCTGTATTGTAAATATGAAGGAAACACTAAGGAGGAAACTTTATATTCAGAAGCCACACTTAAAGTAAATGTTTATGCAAGTTAATGTGACAACTTTTTCGGACGAATAAAAGGATACATTTACACACCTTTAAACTTTCTATAATTTATGAGTTTACTTTTACTTTCAAAAACTCTATATTTTTATTGCAACTAAATTTCTTAGTAGATGTCCGTTTGCCCCATCTTTATCATACAGCTGTTCGTAAAACTTAATAAAACTTTCCGACTCTCAAAATATTATAATATTAATAGCCTCGAAGTATCTACACAGAAGAGGGGGGTCAAAGAATGCCGGGGGTGACAAGGCATTACTATTATTATTATTTGTTAATTTTATCTTGTGGAAATTGTATTAATGTCTTTATTGTACTCAGGTAAGCAGTAATGACGTCGAGAAGGGTGAGCATTCCAGCGTTATAGATGTACTAATATGTGTTAATTGCTTTAGTTTTATCTCTGTATATAACTAAAGCTATGAGTTGTGAGATTTCATGTTGCCAACTAAACCAGTTTATAGACTGGTTCTTCACAGTAATCACAGCTCGCTTCAACTGAAAGTTTATGATCTCAAGAGCATTTCAAATAGGTATCACTTTGCCCCTCTTTCTGTTGCGACACCCTTCCTGTAATTTTGAGGCCAATAAAATCGTGTTGCAGACCAAACAGATATTCTTAGTTAAAAAAACAATTATGATAAATAGTATCAGCCGTTTTTGAAAAGACTTAACTCCACTTTATCTGTGTATGTGGGAGGGGGAATTGTTAATCACTTTACACCTTGTTCCATTACTGTGTATAGGAAGAGAGGAAAATCTGTTCACCATGAAGTACTGGTAAGTTTATGAAATTTCATGCTTTCAGAAAATAGATTCTTTTGTCATTCCTCATATATTTTATATTTAGAAATTTGTTTCTCAAGTTACTGATTCAATTACGAAACGTGTTAGTTCCCAGAATGCATTCACAAAGGATTAAAGCACGTGCAGTTTACATGAAGCAAGTTTATACAATATAAACTTGTTCTTATTATTCAAAAGAAAGTGCCTTAATGTTGTGAAGGCATCATGCAGAGGTGTTTGCTTGCAAGGCGAGGAAGCAAACATTAACAGGCTGCTTTTAAAACTTTGCTTCATTAAATTCTTATCATGAAATTCTTGATAGGAAACCAAAACATATGCAATTTGTACATGTAAAGGGCACAGCGGGAGTGGCGAAAGATTTCACAGATTCCTTAATGGAAGCAAGGAACAGCAGAGAAGAAACCTCTTGCATGTCCTTTATTGCAACAACGTGATCCAAAGTGCCTGTATTTTCTTTATAAACAATGACTGTGAGTGTGTGCATGTATCACTTTTCCGCCCCTCTTCCCGGGAAGATACATAGTATGTATGCAGTGTTGTATTTGCTGCTATGTTAACTTCATATTTGCATACCATGCTATACGGCTGCGGTTGCACGATTTTTATGGTCGTCGTGACTGACCATGGTTGCCAGCTGATGGGGGTATTTCTATTGTTTCAAAGGGCGTTCATCCGATGCAATGGAGGCTGTGTTGCGACCCGACATCGACTTCTTCTTTTGCTTTTCTTTCTCTATCATAAATAACTACATTACGAGTATTAAAGTAAACAAGAAGTCTTCTTAGTTTTTCGTGACATCACTACTCTTAACCTGAGAACCACACTTAGCCATACTCCGTTTTCTCTTGAAGACACTGCCATACGATGATTGAGACTTTAGGTGACAATTATAAACTCTAATAGGTGTTCTTATTCGCTACTGGGAGGAATTGGTACCACATTTGGTTATATACACATATATTGTAAATACAGTGACCATAAATCCCTTAATTTTCCGAATTTTAGGGTCTTGTCCCGGTGTCATGAAAATGGTTTTAAAAGACCCGAATTTCATTCAAAAGGGTGATATAGTTTAATTTGATATGAACATTTGAAGTAAATTTCACATAAAATAATTTTGGTGTTTAACAAAAATGTGTGGGCAACGGTTGATTTATTGTAATTTAAATATTTTTGAAAAAATAATTTTAAAAAAATAATGTTCATAGGCTGATGCCAATTATTCAGCTATTGAACTAGCTTTGTAAGAAAACAAATGACTTTTGCAGTGATCAAGTTCGTACTAATTTTAAAGTTCTAAATTCGGAACTATTTTTTCTTCTTTTTTTATTTTCGCGACTGTGCAGTGCTGAATAAAACGCAACTTTTAAGCTAAATAGAACTTTTTCTTGGATTATCCCCAAACCATACGCAAATAAGTGGGCATTAGATCAAGGTAGACTTGTCTCGAATTTTAACTGAGTAAATATGGTCACCGTAATTATAGATGTATTCCAGTGCATGTATAATATAATCTATATATTTAAAATAGTTTCATAAATATTTTGTCCAGTCGCTCAACCATTTCTACAGTGCCGATTTTTATGATTTTTCTTCTAAAATGTTTTTATTTATCCCCAAATATGTTATGAAGCATTCGCATCCCTCTCCTCCTCTCCTACTTTAAGTAAATGAGATCGCAATTTTCTTCCTATACATTTCTTATGGAAGCTTTCTTTGTCCAGCCGCCAAGCGATTTCTGCTAAACCGACTGTCAGGAATGCTTTTCTTAAATGTTTGTATTTGTGCCTAGATGTGTTAGGAAGCATTCGCATCCCTCTCTTCTGAACTTTTTCGGGGAAGTAAATAACAATATTTCTGTTTAAGTGTAAATGTTTTCAAGGCGCTCTTATAACGTTGTTAGCTTTTCATTTGTTTTTCGCGCCTCTGTAAACAGGGCCACCTAGGCGGCCCTGTTTGTAACTGCCTTGCCATGTTCCGTCAGATCACTTTAAACGGTAAGTCGAGCAACATCTAAATTAAATTCTTTGACTATCTTTAATGTTTTGTTAACGAACTTCTACAAAGTCTGTGTTTCTATTTGAGTATAGTGTAATATGTAGTAAATGTAGTAGTAGGTTCTATAGAATGTATTGTAAATTATATGGATACGATTTAGAGTCGTGTCATAGCAAATTTCAGAAAAGGTGCCCTTGACGACCCCTTTCAAAGTTGCAAATTCATTTTGCAAGTTTCTTATGCTAGAAATATTACAAAATAATATTCAAACGTGAATTAAAGTCTTGGAAATAAAAGGTCATTATGCTGTTCGGAACGTGCTGGACAATTTTTATAAAATTAGCGAAGTGAGATATGTTTGCGAATGTCACCTGAAGTTTGTTTCGTTTAAAGGGACTATGCTCTCCGTATACCAGGTGTACCGGTTAATAATGCGGACTTTTTCAAGAGATGGCGTTGGCTTGGCGAGTGCATTAGATTTGCTGCGATATGTATGCTATTTTCTTGTAGTGATAGTGTGAAAACCGTATAAGTCAAATGGTACGAAGGTGTTAAGATCATAGATATTTTGAAGCTAACACATGTTGAAGTTCGTGCCAGAAAATAGCATTTGCGGGAAGTGTTACTCCATTACTTCATTTTGAAGAAAAGAGCTGCTGAAAGTTATCGTATACAGCAGGAAGCTTATGGTGAACATGTTCCACCTCAAAATACATGTGAGTGCTGGTTTAAACGCTTTAGAAGTGGTGGTTTCGATGTTAAAGACAAGGAACGCCCAGGTCAACCTAAAAAGTTTGAAGACCAAAAATAGCAAGCATTATTGGAGAAAGATGCGTGTCCAACTCAAAAGCGACTTGCAGAAGGATTAAACGTTGCTCAGCAAATAATTTACTATCGTTTACAAGCAATGGGAAAAATTTTAAAGGAAGAAAAATGGGTGCCACATCTACTGCCGAAAGAAAAATGGAAAAGAAAAAAGTCATAAGTGAACTCTTGCTTCAAAAGGACTCAGAAAAGTCCTTTCTTCATCGACTAGTGATTGGGTATCAAAAATGGATGTATTTTGAGAATTCCAAACGCACAAAATCATCGGTTGATCCAGGGCAACCATCGACGTCGATGTGGCAAGAAGACGATGCTGTGTGTTTGGTGGATTCAGGAGCGTGTGCTGTATTATGAACTTCTAAAACCCGGTAAAATTGTTAATAGTGATCGCTACCGGCAATAAATAATCAATTTGCATCACGCGTTGATTGTCAAACGACCTCAATAGGCCACAAGACACGGCAAAGTGATTTTGTTTCACATCATCACACACATCAAATCTAGTTAAAGACCGATAAAGGATCTTGCCTGGGATGTATTAACCTACACGCCGTATTTATCAGGTCTTGTTCCTTCATGTTATCATTTGTTCCGATCGATGGCACAGGCACACTGTCTAAGCAGCACTTAACAACGTACGAAGAAGTGGAAAAGTGGGTCTTTGAATGGTTTGCCTCCAAACCACCAGACTTCTCTTGGGACGGTATCCACAAATTACCAGAAAGATGGAAAAAGCTTGTAGGTAGTGATGGACATTATTAAAGAACTTGTTATGTCTCTCTCTAACGCATCTTGTTTTCTTTGCTTCCAAATGAACATTATTAACCGGTACACCTAGTATAAAAATATACTCTAATAATAAACTTTGAAGTACTCACTTCCATAAAATAGCAGTCTACCTACAGAATCAACTTTTTTGTTCAATAAAAAGCGCAGCTAACACAGCAGGAATCTCTGGGATAATTCAGACGATTCCTGCCTGGGACAAATAACTGATATCCCCACAGGAACTCGGCAAACTTCAACTAAAAATATAGGGATGGTTTAACATTCAAAAGCACCTTAGGCACCATGGGAGTTGTTCAATTCCTTACAAAAAAGGAAAAATACACAAAAAAGTTTAAGAAAATAAAAATTAAAAGAACAACATTCCATACTTCTTCCAGAAACAAATAGTGCATTGCAGATTCTCTACTGACATCTGTGTTTTTAGTCCAATCGTGGCTAGGAAAAATAGAGAAGAATAAACCAGTCTGAAAGGACCTGCCGCTTAGGCGAAACGCTAAAAAGTTGACAGAAAAGATAGCAGATTCATAACTTGCTATACTTAGCAAAAATGACAGAAACACAATGTAACCAAATTGATTTTTAAAAACATCATAGTTAAGGACATTTCCAAAAGTTTTACGCACGAGAAACACGAGAAAATGAAACTTTCTACAACAAATCCTGGGTCAAAGGAAAGAAATCCACTAATAGCAAAAACAGACATTGATTCAATTCGTAAAGAAATTAAAGAACCAAATAACAAAGATACAAAAGAATAACTGTCATCTATTAATATCGATATAATATTTGGCTTGTGTGTGAGAGAGAGACAGACAAACGCCAGAATGCGGAATCCATATCGTGCCTAGAAGCAGCTGAGCTTAAAAAAGTGCTTATTGGGTTCCAGATTTATTCATGAGGCAGGAAGTCCTTTTAGCTAGAGAAGCTAAACAAGTAGTTTCCACTGAACATACTACACATATCAGCCCAAATATAACAATCTTACCTCACAGAAGTGAAAAGAAGTGCTGATTGAATTCCAAGGATGCGGACTTCGATTCTGCAATGATCAAACTGTAAGAAGTAGTTTGAGTCAAATGACATGTTGGTTTGGCTACCGAAACTGTAGGCTAGTATTGAAACCGACACTGGTCTACTTGTCTTGATTTAAATAGAGAAATAGATACATTATTCCAAATTTTAGCTATCTTAAATTTCTGGAAATAATAATGCCATACTAGTAGATCAGCTTTGAATAATAGTATTATAATTTTGCATAATATATTGTCTCATATGCTTAATCAGATCAAGCAACTGATCACTAAACTATTGGGACCGGTGAAGTGGTGACCCTTCAGAAGATTCTAATTGGTGGCGGGCCTGGGTTAAATCAGGTCTAATATATCTAGCCGTTCCACGTTACTGTTTCTCTGTTACTTTCTACGTAATCATGCCTTATCGGCGCAAACTATGTGCGATATTTGCGGCGAGGTAATGCACTATAATATATATATATACAGAGTGTTGTAAAACAACACCACCGACATACCTACCTCAAGAAATTCCTGATATGAAAAGAAAAGAAAAAGTATAGACCATCGAGGATGCTCAAATGCTTCGTTTCGGCGCTATAGGGCCGAAAGTGTGAGAAAATGAACTCTAAAGCTTGATAGTTCCAATATCATTAAGAGTAGAACTGAGGCGGCATGGTACCCTCAAAAACTTGAGACCGGCTCTATCCAAACTGCATATTCGGAAATTATGAATGGATGCGCAAGAAATGGCCCAAAGGAAGCAGGGGATTCCCAGACATCCTCTGGAGTAAATGTGGATAGAAATAAGAGCGAATAAGAAGACTTTTCGTATGAGTACAGATGATAAACGTAATTATACTGGCACTTAACCGGACAATGACAGTCTCTTTAATGATAAAAAGTACAGCAAATTCGCTGAAATCACTGTGTTTACCCCTGTTTGTTATGCAACAACGCATTTTTAAAATTATAATCGTTCCACAAAAGTGTATGTTTGATATATCGACTAGGCCACCCCCCCCCCCCAAGGTGTTCGGCTGGCTACGGGCCTGGATCCAATTAAGGGCTTACCAGTTAGGCATACCATTCTTTTTGAACTGAAATTTCCCCGGATCATTAGTAGTTAGTACTAGTATTATTTTCCGCCTTAGGAATTATTTACGGAAGCAAAATTGACTTTGGTCTAACTCATGTTTGTTGTTTTCTTATGTCGTGCTCTAAATCTATTCATTGCGGTTCGCCAGGTAACTTCTGTGAGAACGGGTAAACGCTATCAAATTTTGTGGTTTAAAATAGTTTCAAAAAAAAATTGTCCAGTCGCTCATCCATTAGAAAGTAATAATATGCGAGCTAATATAAATAGTTTATATTGTATATCCGTAAGTCGATTCGGAGAAATCATATACTTTGTCTTGCAACTATTTATCATTTAAGAAACTAACATAATCACTTAACCTTACAGGAAGTATATTACATCTCTTGCAGATATTTCCAGCTTCTCTATGTATTTTGGCACAGAAAAATAAGCACTGTAATTAAATAAATGCGAAAGTTTTAGATAGATACCTGGAAGACCAAGAACCTACTTCAGTAAAACTTCTTTAATTACTGAAGATGAAACTGAACTTCTCCAATATCCAACTTCATTTTTGGACAGCTTAGACATATTCTAGAACTAAACTAATGTTCTATTGTGATATTATCGAGGTATTTGAACATAGCAGAGCTGAAATGGATCACAGCATTAATCAGGTCATTGGGATCAAGTTTTGGACTGGGTTACTGGCTCTAGGCTTCGGACCCGGCCTAACCCGGTGATGCGGACAGTAAAGAAGACTTTTTCCTCATGTTTGAACAGTGTTTCTTTCAGAGGTGCCAGAGACCTGAGGTATTACCCCAGAACACGATTAATACGATGCCTAAAATTCTTAGATCATTATAATTCCCAAACCGGGTCATTCGGGTCAAGATTCAGACCGGGTCACTGAGTAGCAAGATCACCTATGTTTGGGTCAGGCCAGGTCACAAAAATGACCCGGTTTCAGCTCTGGAACGTAGTACAAAACTTACTGAATGGCACTAGATGAATTGTTCACAAAATGTACTATAATTTCTTAGATCTACAAATTACAACGGATGAGTGTTGGCCAACGATTACTTCTTCCTCGCATTGATTTAACGCCATCTGACACTAACTACTTTTCCATTTTCTTTTAAAAGAAGGCAGTATTTAATTCGATTAGCATTTTGTATGAGGATAAATGAACCCCACCTATGATACCCTCAATATCGTACGTATATATTTGTCTGAATCTGTTTTTAGTCATGCAAGTTATGTGTAGCACTGTAGCAATACCGCGTGCGAGGTCTTTTGAGAATGGGAAAGTTGAACTAAAACGAATAGGTCGACTTATTGCTAATGTTGTTTGGAAAGAAGTTGTACAAATTAAAAGATTTTTTACAATTATTGTTCTATTAATAATTACTGTTTTATAATAATATTTTCTCTTCTATGTTTGTCCCTCATTTTACAACATTCTTCTTTTCTAATACTTCATTACTTCTCTAATTTATCTATCCACTTCCCTTATTTTACAATGCTGTGGAGCAGCAATGGCATACACTAGTAATTGTTTAAAAGCTAAAAAGTGATGTACTGGAATTTAAATTTGAAAGAAAAGAAGTGACCCTAGTTTCTGTACTTTTCGTATCTTTCGTGTTCTGGAGATAACACCTCCCGTCTTGGGAACCTCTGAAAGAAACATTGTTCAAACATGAGGAAATAATTAAAACTTCTTTACTATCCGCATCACCGGGCCAAGCCGGGTCCGCATATAGCTACCTCCAGAGAAGCTGGAAATTTCTGCAGGTGATGTACTATCCTTCCTGCAAGTGTCAGTAATGATGTTAGTTTCTGGAATGATAAATGGTGGCAAATCAATGGAATATGACTTCTCCGAATCGACTTATGGATATACAATATAACCTATTTATATTAACTCGCATAATTTTACTTAATAATGGCTGAGCGACTGGAGAAAATTTTTGGAACTATTTTAAATATAGGTGACAAAGCTGAGGATGGAAAGATCTAAGGTTTAAGCCAATAATTGTTTTACTTTTTTTTACCACTTTGTAAAACTAATTATTATTAAACATGTCTATTATGTTTAAAGTTCGTTCATTCTTCACACCCTTCCCTGTTGTCAAATTTCGTCAACTTTAATGCTGACTTATGACTGCCACTGGCATCAGGTAAGTCGAAATTTACCAATAGGTTCCCGTAATAGAAATTCTAGTGATTTGGGATTTCCGGATATTGTGCAAGATTGTGAAGCTCTCAGAGCTCTCAGATCACACTGGTTAGAAATTTCAAGAACCTGTTTCGCTTGTGTTAGTAAGAAGATAGATACTTGTCGAACAGCTTATTTTTTACGTTTCGTGTTTGATCCTTCCACGGATAATAGAAAATGTTTAATATCATAACCCAGGTACATAGGACGCAGGTATCAGTGACTTGATTGAGTATTGCGGAAGATGTGGGAAACCTAACTGTCCAAGCGTTCATTCAGGGTACCATCCTGGAACTCTCTTGGTACGACTAGATTGCGGACCTGAGATTCTATCCTCCAATCTATCGAGTACGAAGGACGTGCGCATCTTCTGGGCCGAAAGGAACATTCTAAACTTAATGTATATTGTAATTAGTTGTCTTCCTGTAAATGAAATTAACTGACAAGATTGTGTGTTTGTAAACAATGTAGAATATTTCACCACAATAAACACCTTTCTGTGTTACATGAAAACATGCGTTCTGGCGTAATTTCATAAGTTTGTTACACTGTTTAGTTAACCATACAACTTTGCCGACTCTGCAGCCGCAAGCGTCATCCTCTGTCAGGTAATTAACAAGGCGTGACGAGAAACACCGCCGGCAGAGTGCAGCACTTCGCACTATTGTAAGATCAGCTGGGACTACATGCAGGGGAAGGAATTTATCTTCCTCCAGATTAACCACTGGGGAGAGTTATCAGTTTATCACCCACATGGAGTAGGGGTTTGGAGAAACACAGATTCACAATTCACACAAATACGCACACAAGCAATAAAGCAGGCCAACGTTGGTTGTATGTGTGCGTTGTATGTAGTGAAGTTTGCTGGTTTACCTTTGTGTGACGTTGACAAAAGTTTCCGCTGCTTCATTCCAGCCTCCTGCTCCTCCCGTATACCTCACCTCCCAGAAAACCACTTTCCGGCCGGAGATTGCGGATTTCATTATTCATTTGTTTAATCATAATTTAATATATGTGGGTTTAACGTTTTCCTCTTTTCAAAGTTGCCGCAAGGATTTATTATGAATGTTTTAAATTCTCTTGAGGATGCTTCATCACTCTTTCTGTGCTACCAACCACAACCACTCACCAAGGATTTTATGCAGCTAAATACCACACAAAAACTGTGATAAATGGGACATGAAAAAATAAGAAGTATAAATGTATAATAATTTCTGTAGAACAATAATAAGTTTGGTTTTACCTTAAAGAGGGAAGCGACTTAGGATGTTATTGCCCATACAGTGAGGATGTTGTGTGAGCATGTTTATTCTGGTGAGTGAATTCTAGGGTCAAAGGAAGAAGAGAAGTTGACAGTAACATTTCCGTTTGTGGAAAACAATCCTCCTAAAGGTGAACAAATCGGAAAATTAAAAATTATTCGTAGTTAAAGTACGTACATTAGATGGCAATTTCTTCTATGGTTGGTGCAAAACTCGCATTAATTTTTCTAAAGAAGTGTAAAACACAATTATTTAACCTTAAAAAATAGGAAAGGTTGCCTGGAACCCATGACGACGAAAACCTTCTTTAAATCATGAGACTGATTGTGCTGTCTTCCAAGATTTTATTCGATATGGTTCAATACCTACATTGGTCTCTCCGACACTTGAGTGGTCTCGCTCGATGCCTTGAATCGAATGACTTCTGGGTTCGATTCCTGTTGAAAACATATTCTATATTGTAGTTCGGAATCCACTTTGAAATGTAGGATCTGTCCAAAGGATCTTATCTCCTGCCAGTATCCAACAGGTGCCACCATCGCACAACAAACGATGGAAACATTTAAAATATTATTGTGAGGGTAAAGGATGTATTAAAAACTTTTCAACAGTTTGGGGATGTGTAGAATAACCTAACATATATTATTATTCGTTTTGATTTAATTACAGCTAATGCCAGTCAAAAGAAATATTTAAAAGGATATATCACAAAATTTTCCTGCTTACACTACATCATATGAGAAATCAATCAACTAAAGAATAGATCGAGTACGACTATTAGCTTCAATTGCTAGAAGTGCGAAATATATTTTTACTAAGTGCCTACAGAAGCACATTTGATAGGATTCTAAGTCATCAAATTATTTGTTAATTAAAAATACTAGGCGAGTTTGGAAAGTTTCTGGCCTAACAGGTAGGTAGGCTGATAGCAAGTCTAGGCCACTCAACATACTCTCTACCAATCATAAATCTGAATGTCTGAAATTTACTTCATCGGCCAAAAGCACGAGTTCCAAACTAGAAAAGAACTTCAGTAAATAATAATAAGCACTGAAGTTATAAAAACTAAAAATGCACACTCCAATAAAGAGTAAAATAACACAATGTAACTTTAAATTGCGTTTATAAAGACAAACATTCTCGTTTAAGTTTCGAAATGGAACCATCATTCAATACTGATAAACGGTATAGTAATTGTGCAAACGTCTTAAGCGTCTTCTGTGGCGTAATGGAGTAAAGAGTGGAAATGAGATTTTCAGAGTAGAATCTGAGGTCGTCGGTTCAAGTCCCCTGATATAAAATTTCACTTTTCAAACTTTCATTTTGAATAAAACAGGTGAAACGTCAATTTTACAGAAATATTTTAAATTACATTCCATCACTTGAATAAAAGGACGAGCTCAGAGAAATACGTTACGCTGCCAATTTTAACACTAGAAACTACGTAAGGGATGTAGTAGTTAAGGGAATCCAGCGAACATAAGTTCAGTCGAGATCCGGCGATTACACAAGACAACATTTTAAGGACAATGTAAAGCTAAGATGTACGACAAGAGATGGCAGCACTTTCTCCGTATATGTCTAATGCATTTTTATCGTTGGACGAAATTTCAATGCTGCTCCTACAAATTTAAGCCTAGAGAGTTCAAACATTCGGGGAAGAAAGTTCATAACCAATTGCAGAATTCTATAAGTGCCGATTTTTCATTTGTTTCTTGTTCATTGTTAAAATCGTTTCATTGTTGTTATGGATATAACAATGAAGCAGTTTCAACAATAAACAAGAAAGAAAATAAAAAATCGGCACGGATAGAACTCTGCAATTGGTTATGAACTTTCTTCCCTGAAAGTTTGAACTCTCTAGGCTTCGATTTGTAGGAGCAGCATCGAAATTTCGTGCAACAATAATAATACATCAGACATATACGGAGAAAGTGCTGCCATCTCTTGTCGTACATCCTGGCTTTACATTGCTCTTAAAACATTTTTCTGTAACATGAAGAATTTTCTCTATTCATCACTAATTTTGAAGTGTTGATTTCGAATTTTTGCAATATAAATTTGTCGCACTTTTGTGTTTTGTGTTATAACTTCTTTTACTTATAACACCCTCCTAATTTTGTCTTTACACCCCCAAAACTAAAAATCCTGGCAGAATACCTGATCAAAACACAGGCTATCAAGGACAGGAATACAGTAATCAAAAATCCTACAGGAACAAATGAAACTCAATTTTGAGGTTATGAAGTAATGTTTACGTAAGAACTTTGAAGAACTACAAATG
>JAGDQP010043732.1:0-16128 GCA_022664845.1 Lepisma saccharinum | reverse complement strand
TATTTTCAAAGTAGATTCCGTTCCATTGGCCATTGAAAAGGAATGTTATGAGCATTGCGATATTAAGGCACTATGAACTCTTTGTTTAGCATCAGGCCAACCACTGTGAAAAAATTAGGCCAGTAGAACTGTTGTGGATACCAGAAAGAATGGAATTGATCAAATTCCAGTAGCCACGCAATCACAGGTTTCTGAAATGATTTTCCTGTCACACCAGGCAAATACCGGAATTGTATGTACAAACTAGGCGCTGTCCTACTACCTTCCAACATCCTCTCCTATATCCTATCTTGGCCTGATCTTGTGACGCCTTAAGGTCTTTAATGTGAAGTTTTTGTCTTTGAATTTTATTTATGGTCTTTAGACATCTAAGGCTCAGACCGGGATAGGAGAGGGGAAGGATTCGGACAGGGCCTATGTTGAAGGTGCCATCCCGGTATTTGCCTGGTGTGACTGAGGGAAAATACTGTCAGGACGGTCAGTCGCTGGGTGCAGGATTATTAAGTAATTACCTTCATATCGTAATACTATTGTGCTTCTTAAGACATGTACGTTTCAAATGTGTGCTTATAGTACCCCGAAGATTTATCATTGCGTGCTTAATACCCAGAGTCAGGGTAATAAACACATCTGAAACACCTGTTATATTTTTATTATTTTTCATGTTAATGTAGGCTACAAAGGAAAAAATACTTTTTATTCTGAGGTGCTGTATGATGCATGCTTACATGTGATTAACATGCGAGTTGCACTGATACCCACACTAACTTTTTATCTGGAACTTTATGCCGCCCCCCTCCCCGAGAAATTGTGCTAATTATCCCGTTTTACCCTAAACTCAAGTGAGTGTGTGTATGTGTGTGGGGAATGTTCTAGAACGTAGGTTCTACATTTTTACACTTTGAAAACCATAAGTTATTTCTGTTTACCTATGTTTTGTGACTAAATGTTAGGTTAGGTTAGTTCATGTTAATATATCATAAACAAATTAGAAAAGACATTTTGCTAATGCTAGTATATTGGATTCACTCAGGGGGACCTGTGCTCTAAAACCTTGGCATATGTGTGTGTGCGTGAGAGAGAGAGGATTTCGTGAGACGAAATCATTAGTATAACAGCATATACTTAGTACAAAATTCGGTGACCATTAAAGTTTATGCATATAATGACATTGCAAGTTTTTTTTATGCTCACTTCAAAACTTGAAAGGTGTAGAGAACTTTTGTACCTTATGCGTTACTGATTTTAAGTTAGGAGTGTTTGGTTAGTTAACGTTAGAAATAGTAAACAATCTTACTACCGGTACTTCATTTATTCTCATCGGCACCTTTGTACACAATGAAACAAAACGTTCTTGATGCTATAGTATCGGGTGAGTCCATTATTACTTTTGTGCTTCAAAACACCCTTGTACGCGGTGCATATCAACACACAATTTCACAAATTCTTTAGCTTGAACATAGTATCGTGGCACAGACTGGTGCACATTAACTGTAACTATCCTAACACTTTCGACTAAGATGGACGGTACACTGCACATGCAATATTACATTATTAAAGTCAATTCATCACAATTAGATTTGATTGCCAGTTTACGTACAATTGATTTCACATACACTCTACGTGCAAGTAGAAATAAAATTTCACCCATTTTTAAAAATGTAATTAGTAGCTACGTATTAATTATTACATATTCATACTTACTTTTCGATTATATTTCTTCATGTACTGTATATCTTCTGCCAGTAATACATAAACACATTCAATTTTCCCGGTATTCAACGTACACACATTTCAACCCACTCTTGAACGTAACATACCAAGCGATTCTGCCTGATAATACAGGCAACTGTAATACAACTGTAATACATTGAACAGCCTTTCACCTCAACTAATTTTTACTTCACTTACCATTCGAACTTTGAATTCGTTATCATCCGCAAGATGCTTCTCTACATCATTTAAAGTATTGAAGTCTTTCAACGGAAAGTCTTTGAACTAAATGCAGTGTTATTTTCCTGAGCATCTTGACTGTTTAATTTATCTTCCAATCTGGAGACAGCCTGATATATAGAGCCAACTTTGTATTTAAGATACGTCAACTGGTGAATAACATTCTTCTCGAACTCTGATTTACCTACAAAGATACATATTTTTTAAAAAAACTATAATAATGTATTAAAACAAGGAGCATTTACGTAACACGCACTCAGCAAATTCATTCTTCGTTGTCAGAAAGAATGTATCAATGAATGGAATGAATGCAAAATAACATTGCTGGACGTTGCTATGTTTTGTACTTCCTCTCAGAATATTCACTCCCGGTGCAATCCCAACGTATAACTACGCCTCATCACAATTGTTCAAGAACTTTAATCTGAAAATGGACAGACATTTACCTACATTACTTTTAAGGTTAATTCACACATACGGTGCCGTGCTCATACCGTGCTCACCGAGCGGCCTTGGACAGTGGTAGAGCGCTGGCTTAGCATTCGGGAGGTCCTGGGTTCGAGCCAAGCGGGCGACCATCCTGACAGGTTTTTCTTCAGTCATACTAGGGAAATACTGGGATGGTACCTACAAAACCAGGCCCTGGTCGTCTACCTTCCAATATCCTCTACCCCACCCTATCCCGACCTGAACCTAAGATGCCTAAAAGCCTTAAAATAAATTCAATTTATGCCGTGCCCATGCCATGCTCCGTCCGTGCCTTGGCCGCGATCATTCACACATAGGGTGCCATTTCCCATGCCGTGCTGCTACTGCTTTCTTCGCTCCCTGGCCACTTATCGTTTTCGTTGTAAAGCTTTCCTATAGTACGTCATGTGAGAATTAAAAGAAGCTCAATGATTTTTCAATGTAACGGTCCGAAAAGCAACTTCATGGACCACGCCACCGTATTGTGAATTAGCCTTTAGTTATCTATGCATTACTTCATGGTAACCTTTGAAAAATCTATATTCCTGCTTCGATCAGTGTGTAGCACACTTTTCCTTGTATAAACACACACAACTTATTGCTGGAACTTTTTTTTTTAGGTTTGAGTATAGTCACGGAGCTATCAAGAACACAAATTATGCGTAGTGATGGATAGGTATATGCATGTGTTCCATTGCCTTGCGGAACATAAAGCTTGTCTCAAAAAGTTACTGGAATTTATTTGAATTTATGTTACAACCTTTAGGTAACAACAGGATTAACATTCAATGTCATATTTGGAATTTTAAAAAAAGCATAGAAGGAAGTACTTCCGATTAGTAAGTAGTAGCAACACGATGTTGAGGTTCCGGTTAGCGTTCTTCCATTTGGTGTACGTGGTCGTGTGGGAAATTTACATATTAGCAAGGCGACTTGTATGTTCTCCTGGAAGTTCTTGAAATATACAGTAGTTATATGTATCGGCGCATATTTCCGTGCTTCAAACCAGTAGAAATTTCGTTTTGTAAACTGAAAGCGGTAAACAAGTTTCCTTCTTGCTTTCCATAAATAATATCCGAAAAATAAGTCTTCATCTTTACATATCCATCACAGCGCAAGCAAAAATATATAGTTACATAGCTTATACAAAAAAGAGCAGTTACCTTCGCCATCAGTTGAGTATGCCTTCCTCTCATCCCCTTCTCTAATGTTTGAATCCTTCACTTCATAGGAGCCTAATGGATCTGCAGCAACCAATGGTGCTTCATCTGAAAAATACGATTATATTGTAATATTGACGAGGAACAGTTATGGAAGATTTACAGTGTTTATATTCCATGCTACACATTTCCCACGCATTACATATGGTGCTGCAAATCACCGGCAAAACCTCACAACATTAGTTCCTTGAAAATAAGAAGTATCGAGGGTGCACAAATGCTTAGTTTTGGCGCTATAGGCTGACAAAAGTCCGAGATAATAAACCTCATAACTGCATATTTGAAATACTATTAACAGTACAACTGAGGCTGCATGGTACACTCAAAAACTTCAAACCTGCCAAATACATAATCCAAAATCGTTTATTGGGTGCGGGAAGGAATTTTCCTGAATTTCACTTAACTACGTGGGTCGAAATAAGGATGAATGGGATAACATACTAGCAAATAACAGAAATAGAAGTCCCGTGCTCGAATCCTATCCATGCCAATTCCGAGAAAACGATCAGTGCAATAGCAAAAAAAAAAAGCACAGTGAACTTCCAGAAAGTTTGAACAATATAACACAGAGACAACAGTCTGACATGACTAAAGGCGGCCAGACATTAAATTTCACGGAGACAATTCGTATTACCATGAAATATTTACATTTAGATAACAAGAACAGTAATATTCTGTAAAATGTATTCTAATGCCATATGTCGATCACAAGCTAATAACACAACAGACCCGCACATTCACAAATCATGTAAGAATAATGAAGCTATTCTTAAAAGTAATAACATTTTATCGAACAGATTGCAAAGCGATCGTTCAAAATATTACTTGCATTTAAGGAGTAACGGGGTTTAAACTATGCCTATGCTCACAATTGGGAGATGGAGGTGACAATAACGACAAACATTCAAGCGAGATAGTTAACTGCAATGTACTCTTCAAGTTCCTATATTTTGATAAAACAAGACATAATAATAGAAATAAGAAAAATTGAACACTATTTCTTCCAATTTAACACGTTCATGATATACATTTACTTAACAGTCACCGGGACTTAACGAATTAGGCAAGTCGTATGTAAGAACAAAGTGATGGATAGTTCAGCCACGTGCTTACTTTTACTTATAATGGCGAAGAAAAGTGTGCAATAAATATTTACTACAAGTTCAATTACCGTTACTGTTACTGTAAGCAGCACTCAGAAATTACACTTAAGTCTCATGCAGTATACTCATTAATGTTTCAGACGTAAAAACATGCCTAATAGTAGAGAAAAACATTAAAGTGCAGCACAGAGTATTAACAAAGCATGCATAACACGATTTACGAAAATTTTAGCAGTAAGCTGAACTACTGTAAAAACAAATATGATTCTAAGCATCATTCAAAAATCGCACAATAGCCACCATTTAACGTAGCTTGAAGCTTAACTAACATTGAGATAGTGTGAGGAACTAATAAAATACTTTTTTTTAAAAAATTCAATAACCTTCTGTATGAAAATATGATGACTGAGACGAAGATGCAATCTCTTTACTCGCTTCTGCGGTGAGTTTAGGCGGTTCTGGCAATTTCTTTAGTACACTGGAACTACGACCGGTCTTTATGATAGTACTGTCATCGTCTTCAGACGAAGATGAATAAACTCTCTTAGCACGCCGTCTTCTATTTTCTTTTCTTAGTTCATCGTCTGCTTCGGTTTCGATTTCAGTTTGTATTTCGGATAACCTTAACTTCTCTCTTCCTTGTTCATAAGTATCTGCAAATGATACAGCTTTATTGCTTACAGAATAGTGCACTTGTCTTATAGGAAACAAAACTGTCATGTATAAAACGTGATCATCCGAATTGAAACCTTTACAAATTTTCTGCTGTGCCTAACTGCTATCAATGACATAAAACCTCCCTGTCATGACGAAAAACCACATTCCTAGGACAGTCAGAGAAACATGGTGAATGAATAAGATGCAAAAAAAAAAATCAGGAACACATAACTCATGCTGTCCGGTCCTGCAGTGATTCCGGTGGAAAAACTATCCGTATAGAGTGAACGAGTACACCATCGCAATCTCATGAGTATCAACATCATTTTCCCCGAGACCTTAACACTTCTACAAATATTGCTGCATAGATCAAGCATATTGTGTTGCATGTTGCAAGCAAATCATGTCCACGCTGTATGGTACTTTTCCGCCGGCATCACTGGGGGAGCTGGCAGCATGGAGCACTGACGGCATAAGCCCTCTACAACATGTGCGTTCTCTGTATCTTTATGCGAGGAATGTGGCTTTCCGTCGTGACTTGGATGTGTATATGCTCCGAAGCTGTTGACAGCTTTGCTAAATGTAGAAATAATATCACATCAAGGGGCAGAAATGTCCACGTCAAAACAAAGTTTCTAGGTCAGAGTTCCCACAGCAACATCATTCAATATATATTTCTTCACTTTCCCTGATTTTTTTAAGAAAATCCTCTGGCCTGGAATTTACCTGTAATATTGGCGAGGAAAACCTATATTTTAAGGCAGGTTTTACCCTCCCCATGTCCTTACGCCTCAATTCCGTTAGTAACTTGTTTCATGCACTTATTAATATCAAAAGTACAATTACATAAATACAGACGGAACTTGACCTGAGCCTTCGATGCCTAAAGGCCATAAATAAAATTCAATGAATATATGGAGTGAACGTAGTCTCATTGGGAAACGTAACATATTATTTCAGCACTGACATTGATTTTCCCTGATCAGAGGGACAATGGGAAGCATGTGCGGGGATGAGGTATATGGTATACCCCATGGGTACGAGCTTACAAGAGCTAGCCAACTCTAGTGTGTAACAAAAGAGACGAGTTGAAGAAAAATTTTCTTCCCCGACCAAAATTGAATTCTCTGACTTTCTGGGTCTGTGGGAACCCTGTAGATAAGTAGTTCCTTTAGGAATCAATCAGCAGTTTGAAATAAAATTACTCTAATTTTTTAACAGCACTTTACGACACAAAACGAAATCTACATACCACAGCAACATAAGATTTTCACCACTGGAATCCAGGTGCAGTCCTCACTCGGTTTTTCTCTGTCACGTACTGCTTTGTAAAATCTGGTAGTGTTAGTCACACGAGGCCAAGAACATAAAGTCTTATATAATAAACATAAAGTTTATATAATAAACTCAACAACCGCTATTCTTATATATTAACAGCCACACAAACGAGCAAATTATCCATTTCTTCCCTGTAAATTCTTTTACTAGAAACGGACGACCAACTTTGGAAATTAACACTTAATTTGGGTTAATATTCCGAATGGGGAGGGGGGGCATCATAAATGTACAAAGTTTTTTAGATTAGGTTAGGTTATATTTGGTTATGGGTATGTTTAGCTTGCGTCGAGTCACAGGTTCAGCAACGGGAATTACGGTGTTGTTACGCAGTACTGACATGTTTATTTCCATTCACCATTGATATTTTGCTTCAAAATTCACGGACAGTATGTCGAGTAGGCGATAGCGAACGAAGACGGGTTAGAAAAAGCCTGGTTAGATATTTTTTTCATTATACGCATTTCACATTAACTTTAACAGACATGGATCCAAAAGGAACGCCCGACGTATACTAAAGAGAGGCCAGGTTAGATTAGGCTAGGTTAGTTTAGGTTAATTACCTTTCCTGTAAATGTACCTAATGTTCGGTTTGCCTTATTTTACCGTTTATAAATTCACAGTGGGTTAGGTTAGAAAAGTCAGGCTTGTCTAACCCACCCATGCTTAATTTATAAACAGGATAAAACAAGGGAACGGGGGGGGGGGGCAGAAATAGCAAATAATAGGTACATTTACAACTACCCTACCCTAAGCAGGCGCTTGGTTATGTTTTTATGCGTTTTCATAGTTGACGATCTAATGGTGGAAAGTCCCATGTATATCTACGTCTTTCACTCTTATTACACTGCTTCATGGCTTCTAAACTTATTCTAATTTGTGTTTCAACACTGCTACACACTTTCCGAACATTCCTGTACATTTTAATTTCTTTGGAGTAGAGTTCTTCCAGGGTTTTTCCGCAGTCAAATACCGGGATTGCACCACAACATAGGTCCTGGCACCTTCCCAAACCCTTACTCCTCCCCTTTACCAGCCTAAGCCTATGAAATTAAATTCTGGAGTACATAAAGTAAACAGAACCCTACTGCGCCAGAACATTTTAACCGTTGTACATCCAGACATTTCCCACGACTTTTAGTAGGTTACAAGGCTAGATGAACATAAAACGTACGTGGCATTTTGAGTCGATTCAATGGCACAATTTCTGTGTTCGCAGTGCATTTACGTAGCTATACGTTTATTATTTTCTTCTGATCGCACAAATGTTCCACACTGACAAAAGTTGGATCAGAACAAATTAACGAATTTCACAGCCCTCACATTTCCAAAACATTTAATGGACACACCGAAAATACTCACTTATGTGTCTTCTTCGTAATAATCTAAGAGTCATCCACAGACTACCACGTTGTTTAATAAAAATGCACATGCAATTGCAATCTATCAGGAGACAGGAATACGGGATCGAGGCACACGGAGGCACGTGTTCACTTTTTTCACTGCGCAGACGCAGGAGAGTGCTATCAGTTTTCAAAACAAATTCCCATTAAGCCATATGAGAATTCCCGTTGAGCGTTAATCCCGCCAAACTCGTAACGATGAAATTTAATTCATTGTACTGAGGTTGCATAACTTTCACACACATTACGTAGAGTTGTTACAACTATTAAAAAGACAACTAATCTTTTACTTTTTGAACGTAAGCATGGTAAGTTGAATTCCTGATTTTGAAAAAAAAAACACACTAAAGTTTGGCAAATCATGTTTAGAGGGAGAAATCCCAATTAATAGTCAAACTCTCACTGCTGCAAGATATCATGTTGCACAGAAGGGGAAATTTGTTTTCGCCACCGCTAATTTCCGAATTAGTCTCATTTAATTCTCAAAGCTGTGTGTGTGTGGTTCTTTTTTTCGGGTAACACATCGTTGTCAATCGTAATTGGGGGTCCCATAGGGTGTCCGCCGCGGATTCGGAATGTCAGAAATTTGGAACACAAAAAATTCGGAATTTCGAAAGTCGCATTTTTGTAATAAAAATCCTAATTTCGGATCCAGCGATCAAAAGTCCGGAATTCCGAAAAAATCCGGAATAGAAAAATCCGAATTTCTGATGTCGTAATTCCGAAATATTGAGATTCCCGGACCGGAAAAAACTTCGCATCTCCGAACAAGGCTAGATGGGCGATCTAAAAAATATCAGTGACATGTCGTCCTGGTGGACAACGGTAGGACTCCAACGGGATGTCCTTCTTTGTTCCTATTCAGATGTGAACGGGATATCCCAAACATACCCTGTTGGAATCCCGCGTATATCCCATGGGAATCTACACAGGACATCCCGTTTCCGAGACATTGGGATAAGGATGGGACGTCCCATGAACGTCCTATGGGAATCTATACAGGACATCCCGTTTCCGGGACATTGGGATAAGGATGGGATGTCCTGTGCTATGTGGGTTGTGTCATATTAGACCAATAATCCATGATTTTCAATATTACATTCAGTAGCTCCAGAGTTCAAGTCTAAAAATTCGGATCTATTTATTTATATTTACAGAGCCATCTTTACAGTCATCGCTTAAGTGGAACAACGGAAAAGCAGTATCTATGCTCATTACAACATATTGGTCTTACTCTTTGAATCATACTTTGTCCACTTCAGTAGAATAAGAGAAAAATTCCAAGAAGTACATCATTCTACTAATAAAAATTCAATTTTTAAATTTTCCAAAAACAACATTTTTCTAATTTGTGATCTATTAGACGTAGAAAACCCGTTTTGTAATCGCATAGTAGGCAATGTACTTTAGTTTACATCTTATTATATGGCATCTTGTTGTAGCACTTGTCATTTAGAAGCTACAGGGCAAAAACCGGCTGAAACTCTGTACTTTTCTCTTTCTTGGCAAAAATCGCCAAACTTTGAATTGTTTCTCCGAAACTATTTGAAGTAGAAAAACCGTTTTGCATGTACAACTTAGCAAATTTACTCTTCCTTAAAAATGCTAACATTTGCCTTTTCTATTAAACACATTGTTTAGGAGGCATTGGACAAAAAACGAAAAATTACCGAAAATTTTGAAGGTTTTTTTCGCACTGGTGGCGCCGGTGGCGGTCGTTGGAATTGGTAAACTTGGATTTTTGTTCACTTGCTCGACCCATACAACATACCCAAAATTCAGAACTACCCGAATTAATGTATCTGTTTGAGAATTTTCGTGACAATTTGACTAAACTATATATAATATGTTGTCCCGAAATAATAAAGCAAACTTGGAAAGGTGATTATTTGCATCAAAACAAGAAAAAAAGAGAATCCTTTTGAAGAAAGTCTTAAATCTCATTAGTTTCGGAGATACCAGGGCTGAAAGTCACTACAGCATCGTCACAAATGACGTCATAGCTGGATACATGAAGTCGTAATCGGTGTTGGTTTAGCAAATCATATTCGAAGTACTACCTAATACATCTATTTAAGCAATATTTGTGATTGACGGAGTGCCGCTTCTTAGACACAGTTTCGCAGTCCAAGATTTCATTATCAACGAATTAAATGGTTTAATAGGGCAAGTATAAAAATCTCCTTTAAGCTTCATTTGCCAATCATAAACATTACTTAAATCAATTGCCAATCATAAACATCCCGCTTACACCATCTGTGAATTATGAATTATACAGGAGTTGGACAAAAGAATGCAAATTCGCACCGTTAGTTAAGTCAGCGCTAATGTTCGGATGTTTCTTCTTTAATGGCATGGGACTGTAGACTGTGTTTACATATTTACGTATACACTGGGTTGTATCAAATTGTGGGTACAATCTTTGCGAGATAATTATTTCTACTGAGGCAAGGGGAAAATTATTTTCAAAGTGCGTCAGAGTCGCCTTCATCTTTGAGATATTGAGTGTTCTAACTTTGTCTCAAAATCAATTTATTTTAATAATAAATAAAATGAAAATTTTACGATAAATCATAAACCAAGCATTCAAGTAAAATTTACCTGTTGGGACTTGATTAGTATTAATAGGCGAAATTTTAGAAGTTAAAATGTTATATCATCGCGTTAACAATGTTGGCAGCCTGGTTTCACTTTTCCAAAGGACACTACATCGGTATTCTCTAGGACAGATCATTGGCTTAGCAATCTGATGATCCTGGGAACGATCCCATGGTGACCACCTATCGTGACTGGGATTTCCATGTTTTTGTGCTGTCACATAGGATAAATGCGGATATGGTTCCTTCAAACTACGCTCTGGCCAATTTCCTTCCCACACTCTCTCCCCTCCGCTATCCCAGCCTGAGTCTAAGTTGCCTACCGGCTATAAGAAATTTCAAATTAAAATTTTAGGGTTGAAGAACATTATATGTGAAGCACACAATACAGTGTTTACATTTTAATTAATATTACGAGGTGGAATATCTAAATTAAAGATTTTAAAAGTTAAATTCTTATGTAATTCATAACTTCCAACACTGCATTCTCTGCTTCAATAGTATGTTTATCATCCTTAGAAAATACAAAATTTTCAATAAATTGGGGTATTCAAATTCGAAAAAGAAAAACTTTTAATATTGTTAACACTGTCAAGTGTCAACCCAACAGCATCGCGTTTTCACTTCAAAATAGTCACCCTATTGATACACATCAACATCAACTTCTTGAAACGCAGTTTTACCTGCATGCATGGTTTGTGATTTATCGATAAGTATTTATGTTATTTATCATTATAACATATCGATTTTGGACTCGTTGGCCCTTCAGTATCTCGAAAACGAAGAGCAGTTGGACTTAAGTGAAAAATAGCTTTTCTTTGTTTCCGGGCGCGTAGCTAACTACCAAAGCTTTCCCCATTATTTGGAAGAGCCATGTACAAGTTTTGTATATAGGGATTGGGAATTAGTGATGAGCACAAGAGTCTTGGTCTTGCAGTTTTGGTCTTAGTCTTGCATGCAAGACCAAGACCAGGGATACCGATGCAAGACCAAGACCAAGACCAAGGGATGCAAGACCAAGACCATACCTGCAAGACTCGCGCAAGACCAAGACCATACCTGAAAGACTCGCGCAAGACCAAGACCAGCCTGCAAGAGTCTTGAACACGCACTATTTGAATATTTTAGAACGTGGAAAGAAGGGGAAATCATTAAATCCTTCATTGAATTTGTTCGGCTTCTGTAAAAATACAGCTAGAGTGAAGGTGTTCCCAGTTGTGCAAACCGTGTGAGTGGATCTGAGAATCATGCCACTGTTACTGTAGCATACTAAACTAAACTTACACTGTACACTGTACACTACTGTACACTAAACTTACAATAGAAGGTAAAAGTTTCTGTTAAGGATAATTTTAATAAAGGGCAAAAGGAAATCTGATGTCCTGACTTTTCTGATGTTAGATTTGTCGTGGTATGATTTATTGATTCAGATGAAGGTGGATTATGGTCAGTTCGGAGTCTGTACTGATTTGTGTAACCAAGTCTTTGTGTTCTAAGCTAAGTCGATGTTATAAAATGTCTGTTGATATGTATTATTGAAAACTGAGTTCTGTTCCTCGTGTTATGCTACGGAGAACTGAGTCTGAATAAAACAACATTTTTGCAGTACACTTGGTAATTGTTTGTCACCTGTACATAAAGTCGGGAGGAATATTACTAGATGTGTGCTATGGTTCTGGATAGAACGCAAAAGTTACTTTAAGGTAACAGGCTAGTTGTAACAGGCGTGTGGGCTTGTATTCACCACAGAAAGGCTTCAAATTCAGCAAGTTTACTTTGATATATTTGTTTCACAGCAAAATATTGGTCCATAAACTCGTAAGTAATTTTACCAAGCGGCCGTAGGTGAGTTGGTAGCGCGCTGCCGTCCAGGGATGGACACGAGTCGAGCTAAAACTCGATTCGACTCGAAACGACTCGGATTCGAGTCGAGTTTCGGATCGAGCCAGAAGTAATTTTCTCGATTCGAGTCACTGTTTTTCGGGTCGAGTCGAGTTTGATATTTGGCTCGCCCGTACGACTCGTTTTAGCTCGTTTTTAGTACAGGTAAAATAAGCCAAAAATAGACCCCAAAAGTCCTGCATTCATGAAACTTTGGTAATTTGTAAAGTATGCCCAGTCCAAACCACTGAAGCTAGACAAACACAATTTGATATGCTGATGTATCATCAAGAGTAAATTACGGGACAGTTATAAAAGAACACCAAGGCCCAACCGCTGAACCTAGGAAAACGAAATTGGCATAAATGTGTACCATCAAGAGTGGGTTATCAGAAAATTACGAAATTTGAAAAACGTCGCCATCTTGAATCCAATAGAGCCGATTAAAATATATGTGCATATCTTAGATATGTATGTTTCTCGGCCATACTGGATTCAATATGGCGAGTCTTTTCAAATTTCAAAATGTTATGGTAAACTATACTTGATGACAAACTTTCATGCCAAGTTTCGTTTCTCTGGCTCCAGCGGTTCGGCCTGGGCATATTTCGACATATATACATTTGTTGGACATATTGGATTCAAGATGGCGATTTTATTTTTCAAATTTCGTAATTTCCTCTCAACCTACTCTTGATGGTATACATTTACGCCAAAATTTCGTTTATCTAACTCCAGCGGTTCGGCCTGATTTGTCCGCCATATTGGATTGAAGATGACGATTTTCTTCAAATTTTGTAATTTTCCCGTAATCTACTCTTGGTGATACATCAGCATATCAAATTTCGTTTGTCTAACTTCAGTGGTTTGGACTGGGCTTACTTTTCATATATAGATGCTTTTCCGCAATTCTTGATTAAAAATGGCGACATTTTCAAAAATTTTATATAAGTCACTTTGTAGTAAATTTACATTGCGAATCCTCTTAAACTTTCAATTTAAAAAATGTTCTCCAAAACCTACAGGAATGAAGTGATATGCTAAAATCCGCCTTTCAACCGCCAGTTTTCAAGATGGCGGCGCGAGAGGCTTTCCTCCAACCCAAGGTTACAAATTTAGCATTATAGTTATGGCTCTTAAGTGTACAATCGTGCCAAATTTTAAAACTCCTCAACCTTTTGCACTAAAAAAAGTACCTAATGACTGGAGTATATGGGGATGTTATGTAATATCCAGACGGATAGCGGATAATTTTAGCATGCCGGCTAATATCCGATTAACGGGTAATATTCGAATGAAGGATAAAATCCGGATGGTTAAATGGATACCAGATAATTTTTCATCTGGTTGTCCGGAAATTTAATCCATCCCAAGAAGACAGCATAGAGACATTAATACTGTAGGATTTTTCTCGTATTAGCTCAACTCGACTCGAAACTCGAGTGAATTTTGAGTCAAGTTTCAAGTCGAGTTGGACAATATTTGGCGAGTCGAATTGAAATATTTCTCTTACGAGTCGAGTCGAGTTTAACGTTCAAGGCCCTGGCCGCTAACTTCCCCATTGCTGTCCCAAGCCTTAGGCCATAGATCCTGTTAAGCTTAAATAAATTCAAATTCTAATTTGTAAGTAATTATACTTCATATCACTCTTCTGCGAGAAGTCACTTGAGCCATGACTAGTCTCATTATCATCAATTGTCTGGGTTTTTAGGACATAAGTGCTTCTTAGACGAAAACAACAATACTAAGTTTTAGTTAAACACAATATCCGTGTATGTTTAGTCTTCCTTTGGAACTTATCTGGAGCACGGAGAGTGGTAAATAATTGGAACAGTGTCTAGAAGATTACAGAGAGCACAATTCTATGCATTGTTACAAGGTACGAACTGCAATATCTAAGTTATTTTGGCCATCATTTTCGATAACCTATAATTGCATTCTGTCAAATCTTATGAAACATAGTTGTGTGCCTAAAACAGCAAGTAAACTAAAAGTAAAATAATAAAATGTTAGTGAAGTTGATCAAATTAAAGCGACATTGAACTTCGGTAGTTCTATTCTGTACACTTACATGAAGAGAAACAATACATTAAAACATATTTCCGTTACTATCGACGCATTAATGTATGCAATGATACGCATAGCCTTTACTATTCCCTATATCCGGTGTATAGAACGTATAAACTTCTTAAAATGCAAGACTTGCAAGACTCTTGTAAGCAAGACCAAGACTGGGCGAGCAAGACCAAGACCAAGACAGCTACGGTCTTGGTCTTGGTCTTGCTTTTGCTCATCACTATTGGGAATGTAACGAATACCGATAATGTTGAGCAATTCTCTGCTAAACTTTGTATGGCTTTGCCTTATTTAATCTTGGAAATTCCGTATCTTATTTCGATCCCAGAAATTTGACAGACAGATTGCAAATCACAAGATATTCCCGTAGACGCCAATAGAGGTAGTCGAGCGGATTAGTGTGCTAGTCCATTGACTCCAAGATTGTGGGTTCGAATCCCTATTCGAAGTTATTTCAAATAGCTTCCATTATATTAGTCATAGAAGGACTAAAATTGTCATAACCATTGTTTGACACAATAGGAACACACAGCGGATGTTCATACCCCACAGAAACCCCGTTATCAGTTTATACTTTTCGTGTTGCCAGCTTACGCCAAAAATAAATCTAATGAACAATAAAATGTAGATACACGCTTGAGATGACGTTCGAAATGTAGTCAAAGCGTACGTGCAGGAACAAAGGAAAGTTGTCGGTGGGGAAAGGGGTGCTTGCCCACGTATGTTTACATGAAAATTTGTTAATTGTTTATAATAAGTGTTTCTCTAACGTAAAAGACAAAATATGATAGCAAACAGTAGTGTGTAGATATATGCAAAAGAAAGTTTCTTAACGAGCGGGGAGGGGGCAGGGTATTTTGCCGCCCCACCGACTACTTACATCTAAATTCTCTAATAGTTGAAATTGAGCGTTTTTCTATGGGGAAGGGCGAAATACAATAACAAATAATGGTGTGTAGGCCTATAAGCAGAGCATAAACAGTCTTGATTAGTGTAGTTGTTCACTGTTGCCAGCACATTTTAAAAAAATAACCAATTATTCAAATTGCTTCCATTCTGCCACACCTAGCTGCGCCAAACTTGGTACAAATATTATTGGACACAACTACTGTTGATTTTCCCGAAACTAAGCAATGCAGTTGCTAGTGTTGCAAGCCTATATTTACAAAATTAATGCTTTCGTGGCTAAAATGTTACCAAGGGAACCTTTGAGATTATTAGTAGATTCGCAGCTCTAAATTGTTAAATGTAATAATGTTAATTCCCAATGAGAATAGAGGATACCCAGAAATTTTCTGAAGTATAGTTGGGTCTAAATAAACAAGAATGGGAGTAGGCCTACTTTCCAGCAAGTAACAATAATTAGTTTGCCGCAATCGTGTAGATTTCCTTTGCTATGTATTTCCAAGATGTGTGGTTACATAACAAACAGAAG
>JAGDQP010043731.1:0-16128 GCA_022664845.1 Lepisma saccharinum | reverse complement strand
TACCACATTTTATTTCCTGAAAGTTGAAATTGAATGTCTTTGGAAATTTAGAATCAACAATTACATTTTCGCAAGTACAGAACAAGAGCACTTTTTCTCTAATTATTATAGATTTTCGTAAGTCATAATGACAGATGTTTTGTTAAATTTGAATTATTTTAAAAGGTCTTTAGACAACCTTGGTTCAAGGTGGATGGATGATGATGGGAGAATTGATGAAATGAAGAAAGTGGGAGGAACTGGAGAACCCTGAGAAAACCCACGCACACGAACCCAAATGGAGCTGAACAAAACCCAAATGGAACTGAACAGATTTATGCCCATGGACTCAAATACCTCATGAACTCCATGCTGCCAGCATTCAGATGAAAGGGAGACTAAATGTTAATAGGTAGGTGTGTCCCATGTTTTCATATCACAGTTTATATAGATGATACATTGTGTTGTGAACCACCAATATTGGAACTCAGTGACCTGTTTTCTCAGAGTAAAGGAAACAAAGCTTTGGTTTAAAAAGAAAAAAAATGCTAGTCGAAGAGTATCTTTTAAATTAGATCTATTTTTTCGCTCAGAACTGTTTAGATCCTGAGAAATGCTTCCAAGTTGAGTTTACCCAAATTTCATTCTTTTGAGAGACATGCGCACAAACGCGTTAGACCAGCGTCTCCAAGATCGCGGGTTTTAATCCTGCTTGGCGCCTGGATATGTGTGGATTTTAACAAGCACTCATATAAGTGCGACGAGTCAATCAAAAGTGCTCGCCCCCGCGTTCTGTCCCTTGGATTTTGTCCCCACTCTTTAAACACATCGTTGTACGTTGTAGTTAAACAGCCAGTCCTAAGCCTGGATAAAGTGTGAAGGAAGGATTCAATGTCATTAAATTTCGCTTCTTTGCAAGATAGAAGCCTCTTACTATTCAATCAAATTAAACTTCGTGTTTATGTTAACGAAAATAGTAAGTTGCAGTTTACAGCTCTGTTTCCTTCATTTGCAGTTATTAAAGCATGATTATTGCTATTATTATTATTATTATTATTATTAGTAGTAGTAGTAGTAGTAGTAGTAGTAGTATTGCGTTGCCCAAGGTGGTGCTTCTACCCTGCAAGGTCAACTAGTTTTTCCTGCGGTGCGCTCAGGACACGCCAGATACCTGCTTGTGCGCTCGGTCCACGATTTTGACTTGTGCGTTTCAGGATACGTGCGCTCAGTACGACGGAGCCACACACACACACAGAAACAAACAAAACCAAACATGATGAATTTACAAAATCTTTGCAGGAGTGCACGAATCTGCGAATAGAGTTCAATGGATCCCTAAGGCACAGTCCTAAAGATCGTTCTAATTTTTATAAGTCACTTGTTTCAGTTTTGTGTAAATACTTGGTTGGTTGGTTGGTTGGTTGGTTGGTCTGTTTGGAGAAATGATCCTATATTTCACGAAAGTTTGGAAAGAGGCCGTTTTAATATATTATGTGTAGTAACTGATAAGTTGATTGTTTTGCTAATGAAGATGTGTAATGGTTCATGATAATACAGAGATATTACGTACTCTTTATGAAACATAAACAAACTTAGAAAATAATATACTACCTAAAAGTATATGATACAAGATTCCAATACTTTACTTAAAAAGTAACCAGTAAAAGATAGATACTCCCAAAGGTATTTCGATACTTCACCGTTACCTGGCTTGGTTTCTTTGACGAATACAGATACAAAATAAACATTTTTACCGAAGATCCGCATGTAAAATTTATATTAGTGATAAAACTAATATAAATAAACACTGACAAATCATGAATTATATGGTTCAATTTGATATTAAAGATAGATGAAACGCAAAGGATTACCTTGTGGGATACTGTTGTTTTATTTCGAAGACAGTGAATGATTAATGGATCCTTGAATTTAAGTTAAAAAAAAAGTGGTTTCAAACATTTCATCTGACATCCTAATTACTTGTCAGCAATTAGGACCTTATATTGTATTGGAAGTATTGGGATTTGTTACCCCTATAACACTGTTGACAAAAGCACAACCTTAAACTGTCGCTACCGAACCGCCGTAGCTCAGTGGTAGAGCGTTCCCCCCCCCCATCGCGGCCTGAGCCTAACATGCCTAAATGCCATAAATAAAATTCAGTTCAATTCAAACTGCCACTTTAGGCTGGCGACACTGACTGAAAACAATGGATTATCTATTTATGACTTCAGTTTTATTATCGCCAGACACAGTAGAAGAAATGCATCGCAGTTAAAACTTTTAGCACTTTTGAAACTATATTTTTGGCCGGGTTTTCAGGCTATTGAGACCATAGGTGTACATTTGGACCTGACCTCGACTTCGCGACGTAACTTCGACCTCGACCTTGCGATCTCATTTCGACCTGGAGCTCGCACCGTGACTCTGACCTCGCGATCTCACTTCGACCTCACTCAACCTCAACCTCGCGATCGAATTACAACCTAGAACTCTCAATTTTGACCTCACTGTTTGAGGTCGAGGTCAAATGAGGTCGATGTGGGACCTCGCGAGGTCTGATATCGCGCAATTGAACAATGAAATGAATACCTACTGTGTAAGACATGTCTATGGAACATTGCGGATAGGTGAATAACGAACAAATAAGTCCCGAGCGCGGTGGCTAAACGGTATAGCGCTCACCTCTGGCGCTGGGGATTGTCGGTTCGATTATTCATCCAGGTGAATAGATAGGCCTCGGCAGAATTTTCACAGAGGCACTGTAAGACAAACTAGGGGGACTCTGAAGGAAGTATCGCCAATTCTTTACATTCTTTGGGAAAGAAGAATCTGTGTGCACCACCATGGCGTGCACCCAAATGAGTAAAATGATCTAGTTTAACCTAGAATAAATGTTTAAACTCAGGACAATTTGATGAGGGATCACGAGTCAGTCTCCAATTGAACATTACGTGTCATGACACGAGAAAGTCATCAACTGTAATATTTTAAAGATAAACTTAACTTTTAAGGCACAATTTCATGTGGAAAATACTAGTTTTGAATTAGATTTGACTTGAGTAGCTAAACTTCTGGTTTATAGTTGGTTTATTTTCTAATGAACTGTAGCTCATTGATTCATTGTAGCCAGAGTTGTATACATTAGTCAGGTGATTTAAGCTATAATACTATGAAGTATGAACTATGGAACACACGAGAAAAAATGTAATGCTTCGAAATATAAGTCGTATCGTGACGGGCGTAAGCCATAGTGCTGTTACCGCCCATAAACTCATTTTATCTATCGAAATATGGATGAAGGTGGAATGAAGAAAGTGGGAAGAAACTGGAGCACCCCGAGAAAACCCACCCAGACGGGATTTGTCATCCACAAAACAGATATGGCATGAACCGGGATTGAACTGACGATCCCCAGCACCAGAGGTGAGCGCTATACCGTTTAGCCACCGCGCTCGGGACTTATTTGTTCGTTATTCACCTATCCGCATGGGGTCGAAGTGAGATCGCGTGTTCGAGGTTGAGCGAGGTCGAGGTGGAATTGAGATCGCGAGGTCGAAGTCCCATCACGAGTTCGAGGTTGAGCGAGGTAAAAGTGGAGGTCGAAGTGAGATTGCGAGGTCAATGTCGAAGACCCATCGCGAGTTCGAGGTCGAAGTGAGATTGCGAGTTCGAGGTTGAGCGTGGTCGAGGTCGAAGTTCCATCGCGAGGTCGAGGTTGAGGTTCCATCGCGAGGTCGAAGTGAGATCGCGAGGTCGAGGTCGAAGTATAGAGAAAATCGGAAGTTGCCTCCATTTCAACTTTGGAAATTATTTCTTCCATGTGAGATGTTCACCATTATGACACACAGGAAAGTCCAAGCACAACTGGGAGTTGTGGTACTCTCCATGTGGTTTCGAGAGAGAACATCGACATAAAGACTGGAAGGTGTGTGATTGGGAAGCGCTTAGATTGGGTGGTGCAGTTGGTAGCGCATTGGGACGGTAACCCAAAGTCACATACTTTTCACTCCTTAATATCCATTATATCATACTTCTACAGGTATAAATAACTTCTTAATATATTAGGAAGATAAGAAATATTTCCTCAAGTGGAAATACCATCAATACAATTTCCATATTCAGGTTGCGAACATTCATAAAACAAAAGTATATCTATTACCTTTTCTTTATAAGAATATATGTATCCTGTTTCTTCCCAGATTGTCATCTTCCATAGATTTCTCAATAAAAGGACATTATAATTCAGAACCCTATCAATCACCTCCCTTTTGAATTAACCTGTTTATCATAAGATTAACAAATCTCGATTAGATTGGTTCCATTAGATTTGATTACATAAAAAAAATTACATCCACGATTCTCTAATAATTATATCTTCGCTTAGTATCACATTTCATTTCTTCTTTAAGTATATAAATGAATAAAATATAATTGAATTAACAGACAAATTTAACTGAAATAAAGTTTGAACGTTACAATATCTTATAGTCTTAATAATCGCCATTTTTAACTTAAATAATCTATGAACATTACTCATAGTCTTCTATCATTGTCTCCATCACTTCTTCTTATGGATCATTACAATGTAAACGATATCAGACATCGTTCTTTTCACATCTACTTCCACTTCTTTTTTCAAACTCTCTATTAAACCAAGTCATCCAAATATACTTTTCGGAAGAAAACTTTGGATGTTGTAGATAATCAGCAAACCATACATCACTTAGAAATGTATCAAAACAAACCTGCATCTCGTCCTCTTTCTCACTGGTTTCTGACGTCTAGACCTGTTCTTCACATTCTGCCAAGTTCTCCTTCAGAGTTGGCTGCTTTTGATCGTTTTGATTATTAGTATAAGTTACTTAAGTTCATTTTCTCTATTTTTGCTATGTTAAGTGGAAATCTAATTTCTCTGTTACCTACGTTTGCAATTGTATTTCTCTTGATTCCAGTGTAGTTATCACTTGTGGTAAATTTGTCAGCAAGTTAGTAATCTGATCTGCATTTTCAGTATTTGACCGACCATTGTTGTAAGCGCTGGCTTGCCTTTGCTGATAAAAGTTTCTTCTCTCATACTGCACTTTTGGTCTCATGTTATTCTTGTATTGTATTGAGTTGTGATACTGAGAATATAGTGTAGGCGATAATATTGTTGTTCTCCAATTAATGAGTAATGTTGCATACCTAGTCTTCCTAGTATCGATATTGGCAAATTGTTCTTGGTTACCATCCCTTCTATATAAAATACATTGTTTTGGTAAATTACAGGCAAATTATCTTTCCATCAATTTCGAATTTTTGATTGTTTACATCCTGTACTTTAAATCAAATGGTTGCATTTGTAAGATCAGATCCATCTGTTGAAGTTTTGAGTAACTTACGATATTGTAACAAGCACCGCTGTTAACTAACATATCCTGATCTTGGTCATATATTCTAATCTGTAAAATTATAGACGGCGATGACTGAATAGTGTTTGAATCATTCATGCAATTAATTCAAAAGTCATCTAAACCCAATCCAACCGTAACGGTTGATACTACATTATTTCCTTTATCTTCGACTGTTTTCACATGCAGTTCTCTATTATTATTTAAGTATTCCCGTCTCTTTTTCTGTTCACATTTTATCTGGAAATGATTTAGGTATTAACAAAAAATGCTTCTTTTTTTTCCATATGCCGGACATCTATTTCCGGGGTGACTTCCATTACAGTATCTACAGTTGTGCATTGGAGAACGAGGTCTAGGCTGGTAGTCGTAGTTTCTATGTTCTGGTTGTTCTTGATGCACTATATTTGCCGTTACCTGTTTATTGAAATTTAGATTTGAAAGTAGTTGACTATCCGTGTCTATAGTCCCATGTTGTATTGCTTAATTGATTAATTTGTCTAACAAATCATCAGTTGCAAGAAATCTTTTTCTCAAGTTATCTACAATGCCAAAAACTAACTGATCCATAAGTGTTTCGTTAAGGGATGTGCCAAACTTGTACCTATTTGCTTGATTTCTCAATTCAGTAGCATAGTTCTTCATAGGTTGTCCAGGACTTTGACATAACCTGTGGATTGTAAATCGTTCTGCAATTGTATTTTTCGCTGCAAATAACTGCACTAATATTTCCTCTATTTCTTGAAATGATAATTATCCTATGAACTTAGGTGCAACATGGTTTTGTATTTGCCCATACGTTTTTCCATCTACAGAGGTCAATAATAATACTGCTTTCGTTCCTTCTTTGATGTCATGGATCAAACAATGCAAATTGAATCTCTCGAGATAATGTTCCATTTTGTCTTCGATTGGGTCAAACTTATGAAAAATTAAATGCGTTGTTTCCATATTCATAACGTTCTTGCGTTTCCACTAATCCAATGGGTTCCATCGATAATCCAGAGTCGCCAATTTAATACGGTTTAAATATACTTGGATAGGTGTTTAACGCTGGTGATCTTATTAGGTTAGGTTAGGTTAGGTTAGTTACCCTTAACTGAGAATCTCAATAAGTTCTGATTCATACCCAGTCTTTACACATTTAATCATAGTTTATAATGTAAAGAATAACTAATACGAATGTAGTATACTGTATATGCTAGGTTTATTGATGTATGTCACCATAATTTCCAAATAGACTGTCATATATCAGGTAAGTATGTTAAGTATTTCCATATACATTACAGAATTCTGTCAATAAGTATTCTTTGGAACATAATAGTTTCTAAATATAGGAGTATTTGCCTTATTTTGCATGTGTATTTAGTAAACCATTATATCATACTTCTTTAAATCAGTTCTTAACATACTAAGCTGATAAAGAAATATTTACTCAAGTAGAAATACCATTCAATACAATTTACATATGCAGGTTACGAACATTCATGAAACAAAAGTATATCTAACTATTACCCTTTCTTTCTTTACAAGAATATAATTATATCCTGTTTCTTTCATAGATTTCTCAATAATAGCACATAAAAGTATTATAATTCACAACCCTATCAATTACCATACGAGATATAACATCATTTGTAATGATACCGTCTTAGTTTTGAGAGACTGTAGGTCCAAAACTACCGCTTCGCAGTTCATATTATTCTATCTACGACAAACCTTTTTCACCTATACCTGTAGCTAGCTATATTTATTATATTTGAACAATGCCCTTATTACGTTAGTACCTATGGACTGCAAGATTAAATAATAATAATAATAAATAATAATAATAAGCTTTTTAAAGACATACTTTTCTTAAACAATTCGTACTAAAAGGTAAAAAATAATTTTGTTTATGCATGATAAAAAAGAAAAGCATGGGACTCGATTTCATATACAGTCAGTCACTTTATAAATTTTTGAATTGGCGCGTCTCATGCATAAACATTTTTTTTTTACCTCTTAGTATGAATTGTTTAAGAAAAGTAGGTCTTTAAAAAGTTATTTTTTATTGTTTTATTGAGTTATTTCGGCGTTCGAATATTTTTTCTCAAACTAATGTTTTTTGCCTCAAATTCTAAAGTGTTCTTCAACCAGTGAAAGGGCCCATCGTTGCAGACTAGTATTTTATTTTAGGATAAAGGAGTCCACATTAAAAAAAATATGCTTTTGAAATATATAAATGCATATATGAAAGTAACAATGGAATATTGTATTTGTCAACCGACTTACGTCGCAGTGCAAAATTTCATCATTGTAGGACGTCGGGAAATGAGTTAACGTTGCAAGATTTAAGGATACCACGAACCGAACAAACAACGTTAGCTTCTGCAAGATTAGAGTATATCTTTTTAGTTACGAGAGTAACTTCATAGTAAAAATTCACTATATTAACAATCACTGCTGGACAGATTTTGTTATTCACAGATATATTAAGATCACTTAGGAATTTTAAAATTAGATTCGAAAGGAATAAGATATTGTCGTCACTCTAAGGGAACTGAATACTGATTGGTTGGTTTACTAGTGCACCTTCATCACGTGAATTTCACTACGAACTATCTGATTGACCGAAATTCCTTTGGAATCAACCCACGAATGTTATGTCAGTAATTTCTCAGAAGTACACCTTTCCTCATAAACACTGTTTACACTTCTCTTCCTTCTCCTGTACAGCACTAACATGAGTAACAAAGATGATACGAAACTCACAGCTACCAAACACATCACAGAAGTCTTTGATGTCAAACTTAAGGTGAAGAACACCAGATGCAAGAAGATCATCATATTTAAGGGACAATTATCCAATTGCTACAACAGAACAAGTATACATAAAACATTAGATGTGAAATAAAATATAGCATTAGTTAAAACACCAGATTTTGCACATATAAAACCAATAGTATTTGTTGATGTTGTTGTGAGGAAACCAAGTTCAATCCGATGCTTATAATTAAATAGTGCTGTTACCGCCCATAAAATTCATTTTATCTTATCTTATAATTAAACAAACTGGGATTCGTATATAAAAGAAGATATACTTGACTACGTTATCATTCACGTCCACTTACTACCAATATTGTATTTTGAGGTTCACTATGTACAGCCAGCGTCAAAAGTTTGTATCCAGTCGTAAAATTTCTTCTTCAAATAACTTTTTATTTGATAGACCAGTTTGCGTACACTTTTCTCTACTTTATAGAAAATCACATTGTCTTTACAGAAAACCATGTTCAAATAGGTCAGCACGTTCAAAATTTATTCGAAGGAGAAATTTTAGGATTGATTACAAACTATTGTCGCTGACTGTACATAACTGCAGCAAGTTGAGAAATGAAAAAAAATGCAGTATCCCATCAACATAAAACAATAGTAGTTTGTCTTTTATTTTGTTTAGTCCGATGTTATTAGAGTGCCTTATTTATTTATAGAAACCGTAATGCATAGTTCGTACTATGTTTCATTCGTTTTAGATCGTTTTTTGGAATAGATCAAAGATGGTTAATAGTTCAAAACTTCCTACTGTGGGTCCTTCTAATAAGTGTTTTCCCTTAGACTAACGTGCATGTAGATTCAACAGAATGAGTTAGTAAGGCTAGAGAAGTTCACCCACATCTAAATACTACCATCTGCTTGAGGATAATATTCTATCCAGAACCTATCTACATACAGGGATATTAAAATTCGAATAGTCATGCAATCTTAAGGTACAGCACACTTTACTGTTTCCATGTTGTAGCTCCGAAATAAGGTAAGGAACATGTCATACAGTACTATAATCTTTTATTGTTACAGGTACGTGAATTTCTAGCAACATACGTGAGTTAGTTTTAAAGCACTATTTAATCCTATCGTCGAGATCTGACATTAAGTACAATAGCCAATAGTCCGTGGACCCCCAGGGGTTCGCAATAGTTTGACGTGTAACGAGAATTTATTTGCCGATGTTTACATCATATTATTCAAATTTATTTTTATAAAATAATTTGGAAACACTATATTGTTCAGTAAAAATCGAACTCAACAAACCGAAATCAATGCAATAAACGAAGTGGATGAACTACAACATTTAATAGTCTGATACGACCATCAATGCTCAAGTTCGATATTCACTCGACGCTTGAACTAAAAAGAAATGGAACAGCTAACTTTAGACTTCTACGCCAGCTTCTACGAAAAATGGATCGGTGGCTTAAATCGCTCCCAGTAAAACATGCGTTACCAAAGTTCGGTGAACCTAAAGCACATTTATTTTATTTGTGCACCTTCAACAGAGATATACATCTCCAGTTAAAGAAGGCATATACAGTTTACTATTACCAGATACTGTAATACAAAAATAAATGAAAAGATTGAAATAAGAATACAAATTTACAACTTCATATCTTTGAGGTAAGGCTGTTAAAAAATGACAGGTCTTTGGAATTCCAGAAGATCTGCCATTTATGTCCTCGATGCCACCTCATTCTTTCAAAAACAAGTTTTATAAAATGATAAAGACAAAAAAAGAGGCAACTTAACAGAAGCCTATGTGTTCATGTAGCAAAAATGATAATGTAGTACCCAAGAAAGTGCGTGAATATTTCCCGAAATATTTAGAGTTCTGATTTTCAGTTGTTGAACGAGATGGAAATGATTATCAGAAACCACAGTGTTTATTTGCGCCAGTTGCTATCGAATGAGGTCATGAAAGCTAAGAAATTCCTAAGACGTCTTGAAACAAAGCACAGTGCTTAAGTGAACAAACCTATTGATTATTTAAAAAATAAACTAATAGAGCATACCCAATTACAAAAATTAGTTTGTGTCAGGCTCAAATAATGAAAAGATTGTTTTAGCTTCATATGAAGTAGCTGTATTGATCGCGAAAAAGAGAGAGTCTCATAGAATTGGTAAAGACTTAATGTTTCCTGCACGAAAGGCAACGACTCGCAATTTGTTTGGCAAGAAACATTCCAATGAACTATCATTAGTTTCTCTCTCGAACAACACTGTGAAGCGAATAATCGACGAAATGACTGAAAACGTAAAGGGCATATCGATACAACACTTGAGTTCCAGTATTTTCCATTACAATCGTATAAAAGTACTGATATTTCGGGAAAATTCAAACTTGGTAGCTTAACAAGGTTTATGAGGATTTTTCGTTTTGTGAAACACTGCCGTTACATACAACTGCAGAGGCCATGTTTAACATTCTTAATAATTTTATCCTTGAAATTAAACTAGAATGAACTAAATGTGTTGGGATTAGTACAGATGGTGCTCAGGCAACGGCAGGTAAACCACAAGGAGATTTTTCGCGTGTCCAGACCGTTGCGCTCTCTGTCAAGTAGGCGCACTGCAGCATACATCGTGAAGCATTGGCTGTACAATACATGGAATACCATCCAAGATGAAAGACAGTTTCGAGGAATCCGTTAAAATAGTAAATTTTTTTCAAGGCTCGTTCTCTTAATTCCAGAATTTTCACAGTATTGTGTAACGCGATGGGAAGTAATCACCTAATATTTTGAGGTACGCTGGTAATCTAGTGGAAGTGTTTTGAGTCGCTTATTCGAACTGCTTGTTGAGGTGAAACTTTTTATGATTGATTCAAACTTGGAACCAAAACTAAAGAACTGCTTTCTTGACTTTCGACACTTGCTTATTTGTCAGATATTTTCTCATTTCTGAACACATTAAATTCAAGTCCGCAAGGATACAGTGCCATTGTATTTTAGTGCAAGACAAAATTTAGGTTACAATTTAAAAAAGAAGTTTGAATCGACAATAAGGAATATGTTTCCTTTCTCAAGCTGAACAACTTTTTGCCGACAAGTAAAACAAAATTTCAAATGGAGATTTTGAGAGGATAAAGGTGCATTTGCTTCCATTGGGTTCCCAGTTGAGAGTTTACTTTTCGGTTTCCAACTAAAAAAACAATTGGATGAAGAACCCGTTTCTAAACAATGAAAATGAGCTGTCACCAAATGAAGAAGAGCAGCTTATTGAGTTGTCCTGCGATTCCTCCTCGAAAATGGTGTTACCTAGTTTCTCGTTTGCTGGACTTGTGGTCACATACTCGGTCTTTATATCCCGATGTTTCCTGAAAGAAAAGTTCACATCTGATGCCTTTCAAGACCACCAACTTCCTGCACTTGTTTATATAAAAAATACATGCAGAAACAGACTTGAAACAGAACCAGATCTACGCCTTAAAATCTTTACTTTGGAGCCAGATATTAAAAAGTTTTCGGTCACCAAAAACACCAGCCATCACATTACAAAGTTGCAAGTAAACAAAGTCGGTAGGTTTCATTATTACTACTATTAATTTGCGACTTTCAATATTGTTAGCAAACTTTATTCAATTGTATCTGTGATTGTACTTTCATATATTGAAATTGTACGCCTTTTTTAAATCTATAGATACCTTGAAAAGATCAATTCATTCTGTATGCACAATGTTTATATAATGTTTTCCTTGGTTGTTGGAACAGGGGAACTGCAGCCTACAAAAGGTTGGTAAACACTGCTTTAGACGAATTACAACTTATCACGTAAGTAAACTTATGCACACCCTAAAGTGCAAAATATTCCTTCCATATACTTTACTCTTGCTTACTGCAATTCAAAAGAGCTATTTGGAAACATCAATCTAACTGTTTTATCTAATTACGAATCACAGTATACCTAAATATTTATATATAACGAATTGCATGATGAAATATAAATGTACAGATTATTATTCTCACTATTAATTCAAAATAGTATCTTGGATTCCCCACAATGGTCAACCATGAAACAACATTTAATGAATATACGACGGAACTAATAAAATATTACTTAATAATAAAATATTACTTAATGATAAAATATTACAAGCTTCTGGAACGATTTCAGCATTTGTTCAATATTATAGATTTTGTAAATTAAGTCGGATTTAATCAAATTTAACCTAACCACACATGTCTTTATTATTGTAGTAGTATGGTGTTATGCACAATTGTAGATTGAATCTGGTGATGAACTAAAAGATGAGACCCTTACCGACCTGAACTATAGTTGTGTAATAGACATGGATGAAGTTGAAATTCACCGAAAACCCTCTCACATGTGTATAATTTGCGTACAATAGTTTACCACATCTTAAAGACATTTTGCGGATATAATATACTTAGCATAGCTATATTAATCATTATTAATTAATCTTTTAACTAGGTACAACTTCATGAAGCAAAATGTTGGCGGGACAACGTAGGGCCTTTTGACGGCAAAATCCGCGCCCACGTCTGGACAAGAAGCCGGCCCAATGACTATATGTTGCACAAAAACCAACGTTCTGCCGATCACGATGGGCCGACGTCGGAGCAGCCAATCTACAACTTCCATCACCCCAATCTCCAATCAAAACATCATTTTTTTAGTTGGCGAAAATACAACGTTGGCCTTCATGATCAAGATTACTGACAATAGATGTTGTCTATTTTTATACATAAAGTACTTAGTTGTACTTTGTTCATTGCATTCATGATTATTTATCAATAAGTTTATAATGTTTTTCAACAGAATTCAGTAGAATTTGAACCTCGGAACTTCCAATTTGTAGTCCGTCACTCAAATCACTACGGTATAAAGTATATATTTTACTATTCCTTTTACAACGGCTGTTTCTGAATTAAAGGCATCCACATAGGCTTGCATTTGATACAGAGATGGCTGATCGCATCTTATATTAGAGCTATGAAGGAGGATTTGTTGATTTCTCTTTCCGGTCTCATCAGATAGTTGAGATGATTCCTTATAGGTGGCAATGGGGAAAGGGATCGTTCCATCCAGTGTTATGGTCTGCATTGGCAAATGATCGGGGGTCTAGTAATCGGGACACCTGCTGTATGCCGTACTGTTATGCATCGCATCCCAGCAAGGATTGCTCACTTGCAACATCCCGCCACATCGGGCCTCTCAAATTCCTCTCTGTCCAGTCATCTCTTTGACGGCAGACGCCACAAATCCAGAGGGCGGTGACAGCATTTGGCTCATGGGGAAGTTCGCCAAGTGACTTGTTCAAGAATTTAATTCAACGTTTATTTGGTCATGCACTAAAGCCGTAAGGAAAAGGAAGGAGTTGAAAGAGGAGGAAAGAAGAGCACGGAAAGAATATTTACGTCAATATCTGAAAACTCTTCTTACTTGTATAAGCTACAACTTGACGAGTCTTACATAGGGTTTATGTCATGAATAAACTACAACGTTGCAGTAAGATATTCTTGCAAACACGAGTGTAAATATCTTCTCTCACTAATATTTTTATGATCAAGGCGAAAGTTGAAATCCAAGGCATATTTAAGAACTTACCTCGTCGAACCAAAATGCTGGTAAAATCGTATCCTTTTGAAACGCTTGTAATTGCTTTACACCTTTAGTACTTTTGACAAGTACATTTATTTGTATACGAATTCTTCCAGAAAATACAATGCCAAAAGTCTGAAATAACGTAAAAACCATTCGATTAGATTAGATTGTCTCGATTAAATTTCCTGGGCTCAATTACTCGTGTAAAAATACATGCAAAATATATGAAATTCATAAATTAGAGTAGCTACCTATGGCTATCCTACATCTAAAACAATAATCATGATTTTCGATTTAAAAAAATGGCAAAACATGAAGAGAAAATGCATAATTTTAGTAAATATATACTAAACACTTCTATTTTTCAGTGGCGTATCTAGGATTTTCATGAGCGCTGATCGGAGGAATAGACCAGGGAAATGTTCGATATTTTCCCGGTAAATGATTTTTTAAAAGTATAGATTTATCATATTTTCCTTCATATTGTCATGGAATCTGAAACACTAAGATCAATCTGACGAGAAAATCAATTTCATATTAAAACCAAACAAATAGAAACTTTCTGTGGTGTAAATTGTTGAAATACATTTTTTTTTACCTTGAGGAGGAATTGCCCGCCCCCCGGGCCCCCTCTCTGGATCCGACTCCGATACTTCTATAATTGACTATACAGTATCAAAATAGAAACGACATTACCTTACATATCATAGTGGAAAGACATTTCTTAATAAGATGAGAAATAATCTCCCTCCGACTATATAAATTTTCGCATAATGAAAAATAGCTCTATGAAGAAATCTTATCGTGTCTCGGATTGCTGTGGTTAGGATCATGCTTATTCTACTGCAGATCACCTAGTGCCATGTGCTTTCACATCTAAGATATTGTTTAAATCTTTTATATGAGTAGATACCTATGATATAAGATTAATTTTTATTTTCCGATTTTTCTGAAAAAAGAAAAAACTAGATCCAGGAAATATTATTGAAATTTGCGGGTTTCCATTGATTTTGTCTATTACACATAATACAGCGATTGAGAGAAAGCTTTCTAATTTTCTTATTTGTCAATAAATTAGGTTCAATTTGGTGTCAAATAAAGCTACAGATTTTCTCGATGAAAATAAGCTATCACATGTGGTGCAGCGTGTCCTAAAATTATTGCTCTATGTTGAAAGTGCATTTTTGTGATTTTTACCCCCCTAAGTGTGATGAGCCATAGGTTGCAAAACACAAATAACAAATAAATAATACTTTTTGTAGATTGACGTAATCAAGTATATTATCTTTTTGGGAATATTACTATAAAGATAATATTGTTAGTTTACATATCTCGTCATCATTAAGTATGATATGAGATTATTATACAGGACGTGGGTATCTAAACTATAGCCGAGTCCAATTGCAAATCTCAAAATACATAGAAAAAGTATATACATTTAAAAGTTAAAAACTATATTAATTACGAATTCCATAATAGTATCTGAATATCAAGTACTTATAAATCACTTCCACCATTCCATAGGCACAAGACATAATTAGCATCTTTACACACTGGTATCACATATAATTCATTATTCACATATCTTTCAAGTACGTAGACAACTCATATTTAGATTTTCAACTAAACAGTCAACATGTATTCCATAAACTTCTATCATTAAGTATTCAATTCGAAATCTTCTACATACTACTGTATATAGCCCCATGGTCACTCTCTGATTCACTCACCCATATAAATTCATAGGCCAAACTGCTGGAGCTAGAAACACCAAATTTGGTATGAAGGTGCAGGACCATAAAGGACAAAATCCGACATTTTGAAAAAGTCGCTATCTTGGATCCAAAATGGCCTTTAAACCCATTGTTGCATAGAATAGGGAGACTAAACGGCTGGGGCTATAGAGTTGAAATTTAGTATGAAGGTAGAACATCACTACAAGGTTAGGAAAATGCTACTTGATGTATCCAAAGACGCCATCTTGGATCAAAAATAGCGGACCTTAAAAATGCATTTCCTACACCGTTTGAGCTAGAAACACAAAATTTGGTATGAAGGTATATAGCAACTAGTAGGTTAAGAAAATATTACCAAATTTTGGGAAAGTCGCCATCTTGGATAAAAAATGGTCGCCAAACCCATTTTTGTATTGAATACAGTGCCTAAATGGCTGGGGCTATAGAGTTGAAATTTGGTATGAAGGTAGAACATCACAACAAGGTTAGGAAAATGCTACTTGATGTATCCAAAGACGCCATCTTGGATCCAAAATGGCGGACCTTAAAAATGCATTTTCCACACCGTTTGAGCTAGAAAAAACAAATTTGGTATGAAGGTACATGGTAACTAGTAGGTTAAGAAAATATTACAAAATTTT
>JAGDQP010043730.1:0-16129 GCA_022664845.1 Lepisma saccharinum | reverse complement strand
TGTAATTCCAAAAAAATTGTTGTTCCAGCGTCAGGTGAAAAAACTTCGTTGTCATTCACCAGTGAAAGCTCATGGAGTCAACCAGCATCGAATAATTCCCAGGCAAAAATGATAATGTCCATACAAGTTTTTTTTGAAAAAATATTTATGCTTGTGTAAGAAATAAGCTTTGTAATCAAGTATACATTTGGTAACTTTGGAAAGTGTTTTATTTCATCTTATGTGTCCGTGTAACTGTCGTTTAAAGTCTTGAACTGTTACGAACTGATGAACAGAATTTTGTAAATGTCCGTGCTCGTATCCAGCAAGATGAACTTCCAGCACGCTATTGCAGTATTCATACTAATTGTATTAACATGTTATTGTGTTTCGAGTGAAGTTCGGTAATTTGTGATGTACAACAGTGTTTAAATGCTGTATTTAGTCATTTCTAAGGATTAACACAAGTAATTGTTCTAAATTTTATATTCATTAATATCTTAAGTTAGTGATAAACAGTTTATCTCTTTGTTCGTTTCAATCATATAATTGATTCGTGATTCAAGGCATAGGTATCCACTTTTCACAAGTTTCTATTACGAAGTACAGTACCTGTTTCCGCTAACCGAAAGAAATACGGAAAGTATTTTTACTGGAAAATAATAATAAAGAACTGAAATACCTTCCAGCGTTTGTTTTGCAGCTAACTGTTGTAGAGACAACGCGCATTCCGAGCAGCCACGGTGGTACCACCAAGCTTTTTAGTGAGAAAGAACTCAAGAACACTCAGTATCAAACAGCCGTCGTTTTGAACTGAGTCTGTGAGCGTTACATATAGATTCATTTTATGCAGCTGCAGCAAGATGTGTCCTAAAGTATTAGAAAAACCTAGCTGGTAAGTTTGTTACGCTTACATGATGTACCGAGTGACCGTAGCTCAGTTGGTAGAGCGTTGGCTTAGCAATCGGAAGGTCCTTAGAACGATTCTAGCAGCCGCCCATCATGACAGGTTTTTCCTGTCATACCAGACAAATACCGGAATGGTACCTACTAACTAAGTCCTGGCCGTGTAACAAAACTTAGTTGGCGTTGCTTCTAAATAACCTGTAATGAGTTGAATAATGACCTGTAACAAAACCTAAATGAGGCTGATGGAAACCTATGATACCTCTGTATAACGACTGAAACAAACCCCTACTTGTTATGATGATGTCTCAGAAGAAAAGCTACCAGCTCAACTGAATATTTTCTGAATTGTCACAAAAAGGAATGAACCTATGTAACTGTTCCTCCGAGCTAGTGCCACAACAAACCAAGATGTTCACGTAGTGACTTAACCCGTTAAGCACATCCTGAATTAACTCGGAAATTTTATTTTGGTCCAAATCATTTTTCCCGCGCTATCTCCTGGCTTTAGCAATTATCAAATCCTTCTTCCTTTCGGGCGAATGAAGCCGTGTGTGGACATTATGCATGTATAAATTGCTCAACAGATGGCATTAGAAGCGTTGTACAACAGCGCCGGTAGCGTTTGTTTAGGTAACTTCGTTTTCAGATGATTCACAAGTGGAAAGTTGCTGTATAATTGTGAGCAACAGAAGTAATTTTTGTTGTCTGTAAAACTTTGAAAATTGAGTTTGAGTGATAGTTACCGATCATGAAATAGATAGTAACATTTATCAGAGACTGACAGTTATAGTTCTATTCTGACTTTTTCAGACCCTGCTTGTGACATGCGAATGAACTGCAAGCACCGTTACAAACTCTGGTGTCAGCTTCAGTGTTAATGCAGTAAACAATGAATTACAATCTTTTTGTGCACTTTCGTGTACTAGAAGTAAGTTTTTCTGCGTCTCCAGTATACTCGGGATAAAGGTCAACACTTACTTTGTCCATTTAATCCATATTCAAACACATAAAATAAATAATAAAAAATATGCGATTTTTTCTGCCAGTAATTCTGAAATTAATTTGGTTCATAAGGGGTTAAATACTGAAAAAAGAACTCACCAAATACTACCTCCGTAGATTCACTTTGAATACCAATTAGAATTGTGGCCAATAAAATGGTAGCCTATTTCACCAACAAGCATTTATTACAAAGAAAAAATAAACAATGACTAGTCAGTAAATATTAGAACTATGAAATTAGTTTACTTGCAAGAGGAAGACAGAAACGTCTGCGTCGTTTGCGTGTATTGGTACCTGCCTATATTTTATTAATGATGAAAAAAAAAAATATATAATGAATAAAATCAGGGGTAACCAACACCAGTGTCGCAAGGAAAAAGCGAAAGAGATCACAAAACCAGTATCTCATGCATAAATTCGAACTGGGATCAACGGAACGAAGCAAATGGCGGTTGGATACAACTTGTTTGATCCGGTCAAAGACAAGCTGTCAAAATTTCCAAAATAAAATACCACCAGACACTCAAATACGTGAACAAATGGAACTCTCACAGTATAACAGCAACCAATTAAAAAAAAAAAAAATGTTCCAGAAGCAAGACACGAAAAGATCATAGCAAAATAAAATAAGAAAAGATAATATACAAACGTCAATAACGTAATTACAATTCCAACTAATGTGAGACGTGAGTTGACATTCCGAGCCGGGCAGAAACCCCAGAAGGCTTTGCGCGCAAACAACTGATCAGTTACGGCGCGATAACAAAAGAACCATAAACGGCGAACAATGAGCGTAAAATAAAGGGAGGTTAAGCTAAACCGTTTCAACCGATTATCTTCCAACATCCTCTCCCCCAGCGTATCCACGTTTGAGATGCCTAAAGGCCATAAATAAATTCAAATTAAAATGTAACGTAATTAAGAGTTTCGATTGTGGTTAGCGAAACACATCGTGTATGCTTTAACTTCCCTTCGTACCATTCGTACTATTTATACTACACTGTACATACACGATTTCTGCTGTATTTGATTTATTATTTTGTTTTATGTGTTATTTGATGGATTATTTTTCGAGTCTTAAGTCAAAAGTATTTCTCATGTAAATTAATGCTAATTGCTGCGCGAAATGGCCCAACAAAATATTTCAGCTTTTGTTTATTGTGACGGAACCTTTGGGTATACTACAATCTTCATGTGATCAAAACAGACGACTGCGATTGTTTTATTTCACTTTGGGAAAAAAATCCATTCTGTATGGTGGGGTGACGCTTTTAGCTGCTAACTGTCAAAATGTAGTTTTGTGAGAGGGAGAAGAGGCATAGTGCAGTCGGATTCCACACAAAGCTGTCTTCAAACGCTTCATCCTCAGCTCGCCGAAAACTCTGGACAAACATTTTTTTCTTTACCATCTGGAAGTGACTTTTCTTCAAGTAAACTGTCGTAGTGTGGCCATTAGCAGAGAAGAAAGAGCAATTAATCTTCTGCCAACACTTCTTGATTCTTCACTTTTGTTGTTGGAAAGATCCTCTGCTGGGACCTCACCGATGGTTACCACTTTCCAGGTTCTTACTGGTACATCCAGCTTTCGTTGCGATATTAATGTTTTTTTCGACCTTCCTCAGTCTAATGTCTCCATTTTCTGGCACATGCCTTTTCCTGCTTATTTTACCTAGAATTTGTCTTAACTGTTGCTGATTCAGTATTCAGGGAGTCCATATGTAGTCACGGAAAAGAACGTATTCCGGGAATATAACATTTAAACTTTTATGAGCAATATCGGTACCTGTGGCCTGAGCCTTTTACTTGCAGTCTCTTGAGACATGTCACGGCTTAGGTGTAGCTGAGTGTCTGACCCATAAATATAAGTTAAATATAAAAGCTGAACGGTGTTCCCGCAATACTTTTTTTTTCCGTGACTGTACATCGTAAATCTTCCCTCAGCATCTGTTTAAGTTACCTCATATTTACATCTGTTGCTGCTGTTATGGGCACTAGAACGGGCTTCATTTTCAGCGGAGTTCTTCCTCTCCTAAATTGTGCAAACCATCGGTAGATTGTGAAGTGACAACAATCCCTAAATGCACGCTACATTATTTGAAGGTACTCTTTCTTGTCTAGTTCGACTTTTAATAAATAAATATAAGTTTGTTTCTGATCCATGCTCACATATGATGCAACAACTACTTACATATCAACAGACTTACTGAAACAATCTTTCATCGGGGTAGATCCAAATTTGGAATAGTCAACTGAGGAAATTTTGGTCTAAAGATAGAAAAATGCGCAGTGGTTTGCAATGACTCCGTGAAGTTTCTTTTCAAAACTTTAAGTACCCTTCGAATTGCTTTTTTCACGTTCAGGGTTCTTTTCGTGAATTAACTTAAATACATTTCACATGGGCCTTCATTCTTCTTTAAGAGGAAATCGGCAGGAAATATCTGGATAAAGCAGTAAATAAAGGCAAGTGATATATTTCACACCTGAGAATTGATAGGAAAGAGGGAATTCTACTAATTTATCATGCCACATTATCACACACAATCATTGTTTTTGTACTTCTTATTCCATAGGTAATAGCTACAGGAACAGATAGCAGCCATGTGTTCAGTACTATCTAATAATAGTTCTTGGGTTAGAATTACAGTGCAGAAGTTATGTAGTGCGTCAGTTCCCTCCTAAAACTGTAGATCGTGTATACGTACTGTAATAATTTGAGGGGGAAAAAAGAACATCATTAAGGTAATTGAACTTCACTAAGTCTGTATGAATATAAACATGAGGTACAAGTGCCGTAAAGTTGTGCAGATTTGGTTGATAAAAGTAAAACTGAGTGGCCGGAGTTCAGTTGGTAGAACGTTGACGTAGCAATCGGAAGGTCCTGGGAACGATACCAGCGACCACCTACCCTGACAAGAGGTTTACTAGGGTTTTACCTCAGTCATACTAAGCAAATACCGGCAAGGTGTCTACCACTCTGGAAAACCTGGAATACTCAAGGAAATCTATAATTTTAGGGAAACTCAGGGAAATTTGAGGTAGACATGTCCACAGTTTGTAAGAGCACTGCCCCGGCAAGGCGGAGGTCGTGAGTTTGATTCCTACTGCTAACCAGATTTTTTCAATGTGTCCAGATCCTCTATTTTAAATACCTTTTCTTTTTCACTTTTGAAATACCAATAAGTACAAGATGCTTGAACTGGGTGATGGTGGGATTTAAAAAGTGTCATTGCGTATTATTTACATGTTCCACTATACTAAGAACTCAGGGAATTTGGGGAGGAGGAGGGAAAACCCGGAAAACTCTGGGAATTTCAGGTCACAAAATTATACACCATGACCGAAATGATACCTAGAAGCTGGGCCCTGGCCGACTACCTACCATCATCCTATCCCGATCTGAGATGCCTAAAGGCGATAAATAATTTAAAGTTTCGAAACCAGGTAGTCGGATCGTGTAAATCGAAAATCGATGTTTTCTGAGTGCTTGATGTATCAGGGAAGGAGATAAAGTCAGCACAGCACGGAAATGATTTACATAAAGGTACGTTTGCTTATCAGTATCAAAATTGTAAAATATAGGTTGTATGGTACTTGCTTTTTATAGATATGTACTTTGCAGTAAACAGTACTTCTTGATCAGATATGCATATTTGCGGTTGTGTTTAAAGGTATAAAAATAAAAACACGTGTGCTTTGCAAGTAGTGCATCATTTCGGTGTTTCTAGTACTTGACCGTGATGATTTGAAAATTTAGAATCTGAAATTTCCGGAGAATTTTTGTTGCGCGGCCATTTATGAGTGCGGAAAGAATTTTTTTAGTGAAGCATTTTTCCATAGCGAGAAAATCAGAAGAGCCGTTTCAGTTGTGTCTAAAGTCAATTCACGGGTAGAGTTGATAGTTATGTGGAATCACGAAGCAAATTTGTGTGGTAGTCATCTTTGAATACTTTTAGTCTGTCGGGCATGACCTCATAGTGTGGTTTATTATTCTTAAGTTTCAGGCATTCGAAATACTGTTTTATCAGAGATTAAGTAAAATAAGGAAATGGAAAAAAGTGTGTGTGTGGGGGGGGGGGGGTTGCGAAACAAACAGCCAGTTAAGCATATTTTTTTCTATTCCATTTCCTTTTATGTTCCTTGTAAAAGAGAAAAGTACTGAGAGCGCTTAAAACCTAGGAATAAACCTAAAGACCTTAAATAACATTCAGATTCAGGGTTAATAGATCCAGTCCTTGGAAGTGCTTGCCTAATTGGACGAGAATCACAGATCACATGGTTAAATGTCGTATGTTGTTTGTTTTGTGAAAGTTCAGAAAAATATTTATGAAATTACTACTACACAAATCAGATCACTTAAGCAGTGAGGCGATTAAAGTGAGACAGTTTTAACTGACAGAGCTAATGCAAGCTAGGGTAATAATGCGATGTTATAAATAATTGGGCGAAGCAGTTGTGAATAGAAGTTCGTTGCCATAGGACGAAGATCCATTTCCTTAGATGGGCAGATGTTATAATTAAAACAAGAAAATTCTGAAGAGTGAGGTTACTCATTGTAGACTGATAACGGTAGTATTTGTAAAGAATTCCACTGCAGTACTCTGTAGATAGCTACTTAAAGCCTGTAGTGGCAAAAAGTATATTCAGGTTTGTTGTTGCAGCTAGTGATCTAGAGATGCGTCTTCTGTAATAACAATAGCGCTTGCTAAATCTTGTAATTCGTAACAGTTGTGTATCAGAGCTTCATAAAAGAAAAAAAAATGTGGTTATTTGGAATGTATACTTAAGCGTGTTCGTAACATTTTAGTACAGATAGAACTGATAACGTTCTGCTACTCCATCGTAAATTTCGATCCAACATCTTCATTTTTCTCTGTACAAAGATCAAAATTTTCATAACTTAAACTAACCTTCTGTACGGCATACTTAATTCATTTTCCGGTATTCAAAACAGTGGTTTCTGTCAAGTGGCTTTTTCTCAGTGAATGATCACAAGTGTAAATAGGACTCCCGGTTGTGTGAATAGTAAAGAAGCTCACTTTCTGTGCGGATAGTCAGTCTTGGGTTCAAATTCGGTAGAGGTTCATTGGACGGGGTGGTTCGCAGTCCGTTGGTCTCATCCTTAGAAGCTTACAACCACGTTCAGAACTTGAATTGCTGTTCAAACAAACGCGACCGATTGTTATACCTTTTAGCAAAACGTTTATTTCTTTTTCCTCTTGACATCTATGGCTACTTTACCTTGTCTCTATCGTAGTTCTATTTCAGTTCAGTCTTTCTAGTTTGTCTTCCTGTAAGGCAAAATGGTAATATTATCTCCTAAGCGATGCGCACACGCCATCAACGGCGCATGGGAGATGTGAAGGTAGCGTGTCTTTCTGTACTTGTCATATCAGTTGTTTATGAAAATGAAATACGTAAGCCTGTGTGAAAATCATTGTCAATATTTTGGCAGGTCTATTCAAAATTTATGAAAGGTGAATGAAAAAAAAAAGGCTTGTATTTATTGTAGTTTTTATTTATTTTATTATTATTTCATATATGAGTGAGTGGTTTAGAACGCGATTGAAGAGAATGCATTCCAAATGACCAAAGTAGCATGCAAATAACTGAAAAGATGAATACATTTTCCTTTAGACTTTTCCTTTCATTCCATCCTCTTTTTCTTTACAGTTGTTTGCATGCTACCCTGTAGAAGCGAAGCAGCTTATTTTGGCAGTTCAGACAGCCTTTCAATGATGATAAAGCTAATAATTATAAACATGTGATGTGAGTGGTCAACATTGAAACAATTTCCGGAATTTGAGTAAGATTTGTTCAATTAACGAAATATTCGTAAAGTGCAAAGCTCTAAAAGTGAAAGGCTTGTCACTAGGCTTTTAGCTCTTTCCTTTTTTTAATATATATATATATATAACTGATTTGTCCACAGGCTTATGGCGGTTGAGCCGGACAAGCGATATCCAATGAAATATCTCCTGACGCAGTCGGAGAGCTTCCTTTTTTTTTTGTTTTCTACGTGAGTTGTGAAGATCAAGCACGAATTAAACGCTCCAGCGTTGCCGCAGCTACCCTTTACAGTTTCCGCTCACAGTGACAGACTGCAACTGCATTCTCATTGTTAATGTGCATGAAACTTGGCAACAATGTGCTCCACGGACAAGATACGCACACTTCCACCTTTTCAAGAAAACTGAACTCCATCTGCTGCTTCCTCTTTCACTGAATCAATGACCCAAAAATTTGTCCCTCTCATTTGCTGCCATGTCGCATTCTTTTTAGTTCTCCAAGGTCACACGACATAAGTCCTTGGACAAAGTATAGTTCTTCAAGGCTACCCGACATAAATCCTTGGACAAAGTATAGTTGTTGCAGCGAAGTGGAATGCTGATTCGTGCGTAGCGTAGTAACTAGTGCTCTGTTTCAGTGCAAACTGTCCCAGGTTCGAATTGCTCTCAACAGATTGTAGTCTTTACCCAACGCGAGGATAAGTTAGGCAATTATTGAAATGTGTAGTCTCGTTTCGAGAGCTATTATTTCTTGGTTTTTAATGTGCCATATGACAGCAGAAATGTTCAAATTCACTTCGAGCTTTCACTTTCTGCCTTGAATGTTGACGAGAGTACTTCTCATTGTAGTTAGAATACTTGCTTGCTTGCTTTGTAGTACTTGTTTAGTGCTTTTCATAGAATCAGCCAGTGACATCTTTATTCAGTCGGCGGTTTAAAGACAGTTGTTTGAGGCTTTCATCTTCTAGCTTTTAATTTTTCGAGACATTTAAAAGATTTAGGATCAATGTCAATAAGAGTGGCATGAGGGCGAATTTTTCGCTTGTCATGTGCTGTATCTTTTTTATTAAAATAAAGAAAAAGTTACATCATCAGTGAAATTACGGCGCTTATAACTAGTCAAACCATTTAAAATACATGATTTCAAAGCCCGTATTTCGGCTTGTGCTTAAATGGTCACTCCATGGGTAATAGGGATATTACATTCCCCTAACACACACAATGTACAGTGTGTCCATTAAGGTATGGTGCGATGGGGTTTCATACTACCTTAACATGATAGAATATTGAGAATTAACTCTGAAAAATTGACAGTTGTCCGCTAGATGTGCTAACCATTACACCACCACAATGCGGCCAATTCTCTCTCTATATGAAATGTTTCTCTCGCCTAGACACGAAACCAGCTCTTCATGGCCAACATCTATTCTTCGTACTGCACGATAGGGATGTTCGGAAGTCCAAAGCCAATTTCGGAATTCAGAATTACTTGATACCGACTTTCCGAAATTCTGCCATTTCGAATTGTCAGTGCCGTGGTGGCTCAATGGTAAGACGCTCTCTTCTGGCGCTTAGTTTCGTCAGTTCAATCCCTGTTCGTGCCATGTAGGTTTTGTGGTGGACAAACAACGTGTGCATGGTTTTCTCGAGGGTCTCCTGTTTCCTTCCATTTTCTCCATTCCACCAATCATCCCATCATTATCCATCCGGCCTGAAGCAAATTTTACTAATGTTTTTGGGCTAGTGGTCTTGAAAATTAAATTTAAATTCATAATTTGGAATTCCCAAATTCCGACTTTACGAAATTCCGGAATTTCGACTTTCCTAGATTGCAAGTTTCTGAAATTTCGGAATTGGGTCATTCCATGTCAAATGATCTGGAGGTCCCCGCCCGCTCGACCATCATGGATTTCGATGAAATACGGTGTGAACAGTCACACATGTTCCCAATGAACATTGGTAAATGTTTACGTTCGCCGATGCAATACTTGCGGAGATAGAGACGTTTGTGTGACACCATATTTCAGCCGTCGACCTATGACGCTGAGGTTGCGACAACTGAGACACAATATCTCCGGCAATATTTTGTTGAGAGAAACAAAACTTGGCCAGCTTGTACAACTTTCTGTGCTCTATGAAACAAAATAAGAAAAACATTTTCATGAGCGATATCCATGCAGATAATTTGGAGCAAAGCTGGCCGAAAAAATTACGCCTTCAAAAAAGATGTAAAGTTTGATTTCTGATATCTCTGGAAGTAAAGGTAGGAAAAACATGAAACTTTGCGCGTAAAAACTTAGCAAGACAAGGTTGCTAAGTCGTCGAATATAAAATGCCATGTTCCTACAGCTCTCCAATCGTTGACAAATTGAGTTGAAAGTTGACGATTGTTGTAAAAAAGCTCAAAATAGTGGATTTGCAACCAGCGGTTACCAAAAAAAAAAACTTCTGAAAACTGTTTTAAATCATTCTCAGTAGAAAGAGCATGTTTCAAACCCCGTAAAAAAAAGTAGGGTTGCTTTTTCATCTCGAGCATATTAGGTCCTAAAAATATGGCCAAAGTTGGAAACTTCGCTATGGCAACGTCACATGCATTCTATCATGTTTGTTTTATATAGACATTATTACTACTACTATATTGCTTTGGTCCATGGTGACATTGTCACTACAAGTTCAGGCACTTGAACCAGCAACCCCATCGCCATAGAGGTCACGCCCGATAGCCGCGCAATACCAGCCACGGGTGGGTTTCTTGCTTCAGGATCCGAAGGCAGTAGTGTGGTTTCTTCGTCGAAGTTCCTAAACCTAAAGTGAACCATGTTGGCAAATTGACGACAATTTTTCTCCAACAACGTATTTGAGCAGAGTAGGATTGTCAGTTGACTCATCGACATCATTTTGCATATTCCGTAAACTCACAATAATATCAAGTTTCACTATCACATGAATTGGTGACGTTACACATCAATCACATAAACCATGTGACGTTACAAACGTTTAACGGCCGTCTTAGTGTCGAACCACCACTAATCGACTCAGAGATTCATATAGCCTGCAAGAAAGAAATTACACGCTTTAAGCTCCAGCAGAAATAAAAGCAAACACAATGTAAAATAATGCATGTTGAAGTACCAGGTGCGTAAATATGAAACCGGAATTTATGTACAGAAAAGACACAATGATTGGATGATAATGCTAATAACTATTTTATTCTAAGTATTGGCCATCGCTAGCGATACATTTCTGCCATCGTTCCGGCAATGTGTGGATGCCAGACCAAAAAAAACTGTGCCTCTTGTGCTGCAAACCAGTCATCAAGGCATTTTCGTAAGATGTGAAGCGCTGGTCAGCAAGTGCGTGTCCTATGGATGCAAATAAGTGAAAATCGGAAAGCGCCAAGTCTGGTGAGTAAGCCACCCAGCCAAACGTCGCAATCGTTTCGTTGACCGGTTTTGCTGCGTGGGAGGGTGCATTATCGTGAAGCACAATCACTTTATGTTGGCTTTGGTCATATTCTGATTGTTTTTCAGGCAAAGCTTGATGCAAACCGATCATTTGTTGTCGGTAACGTTGGATATTAACGGTTTCAGCAGTTCATAATAGATCACTCCCTTCTGATCCCACCAAACACAAAGCATTGTCTTCCATCCATAGCGATTTGGTCTTGCAGTCGATGTCGCCGGTTCTCCTGGAGTTACTCATGATCTTTTACGCTTAGGATTCTCGAAATAGATCCACTTTTCGTCGCAATTCGATGGAGAAATTATTTTCTTTTGTACCTGGCGAGCAGAATTTCGCAAGTGGTTTTTCGGTTTTCCTGCTGTCGTTCAGTCAATGCATGTGGAACCCATTTTTCCACCTTCTGAATCTTGCCCATGGCTTTTAAACGTATGAAAACTGCTTCTCGTGTCACATTTAATTGATCCGCTAGTTGTTGTTAAATTTGAGCGTCATCCTCATCCAACAAAGCTTGCAATTCGCTATCTGCAAAATTTTTCGGTGGTCTTCCACGTTCTTCGTTTCTCACATCAAAATCGCCATTTTAAATTTTGTAAACCACGCATAGCACTGTGACTTACCAAGAGCATGATCACCGTAAGCTTCGCCAAGCATGTGATGCGATTCTGCAGTAGTTTTCTTCAAATGGTAACAAAAAATCAATGTTGTCCGCACATCATAGTTTGTAGGTACAAATTGCGCCATGTTCAACGCTATTAAACACTACACTATGACATGAAATTTGTCTTGTTGTGAGTTGCAAATCGTTATCAGCAGTCAAAACAAGCAAGTGGTGCCAAGGACGCAGTTTGACGGTAATCACAGTGACAGCTGACGCCGTCTATGCACAAATTCCTGTTTCATATTTACACACCTGGTATTGGTATACGGCGTTGCAATAGCGAAGTTTCCAAATTTGACCATATTTTTAGGACCTTATATGCCCGCGATGAAAAACCAACCCTACTTTTTTACGGTGTTTGGAACATGCTCTTTCTACTGAGAATGATTTAAAGCCGTTTCAGAAGGTTTTTTTTTTTTTTTTAACCGCTGGTTGCAAATACACTATTTTGGGCTTTTTTACAACAATCGTCAACTTTCAACTCAATTTGTCAACGATTGGAGAGCTGTAGGAGCGTGGCATTTTATATTCGACAACCTTGTGTTGCTAAATTTTTACGCGCAAAGTTTCACGTTTTTCCTACCTTTACTTCCAGAGATATCAGAAATCAAACTTTACATCTTCTTTGAAGGCGTAATTTTTTCGGCCAGCTTTGCTCCAAATTATCTACATGGATATCGCTCATGAAAATGTTTTTCTTATTTTGTTTCATAGAGCACAGAAAGTTGTACAAGCTGGCCAAGTTTTGTTTCTCTCAACAAAATATTGCCGGAGATATTGTGTCTCAGTTGTCGCAACCTCAGCGTCATAGGTCGACGGCTGAAATATGGTGTCACACAAACGTCTCCATCTCCGCAAGTATTGCATCGGCGAACGTAAAACTTTACCAATAGAGAATTGGCTGTGCTTTGGTGGCGTAATGGTTAGCATACCTAACCGGCACCTGGGAGATCGGGTTCGAGTCCCGGTCACTATACGCAAAGTTATTTGTGAAATTGGTAATAACATGGTAGAATACGTTTAGACACTCGAAACAGGCACCAAATGAAAGAAAACCTCTCAATCTGCTTGTTGTGTCCGTTGGGGGATAGTTTTAGGGAGATAGCGCTTGAACATCGTTCGTCACTCTTGATAGTCTTAGTGGCAGTACCTGAAATATTGCTTAGATATCTGCAGGGCTGTCAGAAGAACTCACAAGCCGAAACTTTCTCATTTGGTGCTTGTTTTGGTTATTCTACAATGTTTCTTTTCGATGTTACTGTGTGTCCGTTTGAAACCACACCAGGGCTTGACTTTATGTATTGTATATATGAATTGGTACCTTAAACAAGTTCGGAGTACTGTTAGTTGTGTGTGTCGTGGTCATTCATAAATCTGAATAACCGCTCTTCGGACTACTAATAACTGCTGTCGACTATTTTTACAGGAAACTAATTACCCTGAACTCCACATCACGAAACAACTGTTACGATTTGAATTGGAATGTGTTTATATCCTTTAGACATCCATGGCTCAAGCCATAACACTCAGTGTTGCTAATTTTGACTCTCACGATGGTGTCAGTTCTAACATACGCTGCTGGTATCCTAGTTCGTCTCCATAATTTAACTTTTAAGTATGAGTTGACAGTTACTTCTAGCTACGCCTGTAGACAGGGATTAAGCCGGTCGGTGGGAGGGCTCACATCCAAATTCACATATATCGAACTAACTATGTAGGAACTTATTTAAAACATTGACTACAGTTGTACTTATAGCAGTAATAAGAGCAACAGTACTAAAATAAAGTATATTACGACTACTAATAATGGCAGCAGTGAGATATAATAATAGAAATTTAAATGATAAGTTCTCCTGGAGTACCATATAGCGACCGCCATCTCATCACGCAGTGCAGTGCAAACTAAATGAACCTCAAAATGAAACTGAATTGGGTTTTTAACAAGTGTATCCCATTCGGGACGGGCTTAAGCCATAGTCCTGTTACCACCCATTACATTAACTTTATCTTATAAGTGCATCCCATCCTAGTCATTGATTTGTAATTGTCTAAATATTACTGCATTATTTTCGATACATGTATTTTTTGTGCATAATATAATATATATAGAAACACAAGATACAGGGCGTGCGATAAAAGTGATGGGTGGGCTCCAGCTCTCCCAAGAAAATCTGTGGGTGGGCTCAGCCCTTCCGAGCCCATTCTTAATGTAATATCTGCCTGCAGATAGTATCAACATCAAGCGAGTGTGATACTCAGTGGTATGGTCACGAGCTAAAGCATGGAATTCTGCTACCGGCCATCCTGAATGAAGTTTTCCCGTTTCACTAGATCAGCGTTGCGCAACCCTTTTATATGCTTTCTAACTGGCGACCCACAATTATTTTATTTTGTTTAATATTTGGTTTTAATATCAAAACAGGACAGTTTATTTCCTGTATTTAATAATAAATATCCTAATTATCAAAAAAACTATTGAACAAATTACATTTAGTTTTGGCGTTGACCAGGTAACAGTTGGTTATTGTGACATCGTTTTGGCGCTGACCAAGATGCATTTTCGTGACCTGGTTACACTGACCAAACAAAGTTGGTTAGCTCTTAGTTGACCGCACGGCGGAGCTTGGTTTTGTATACAGGTCTATATGGCGGTCAGTATTCAGGTTGAGGATATTTATAGGAATTAAGTGTTTACCGTTGTTGTTGGCCACGTAATTTAGTTTCTTTTCCATATATTCTTTAAATCAAATATTTACGTAAGTTGTTCTTTGCTATGCTACATTTCTAATTAGTATTTCCAAATAAATAGCCATTATTGGGCAATATAACTACCTCCCCCAGGTGCGTGGGTCATAGTTAACTACGCACACTCAGTTGTAAACCTATAGAGCCCTTGCATGAAGCGTACATAAAGGATAACTGCCCCTTCCCTACATACATGGGGTAATAGAAGCCACACTCAAGAATATACAAATCTCAAACTTTAGGGCCCTTGGGATAAACTTAACCAGCAATCCAAAAGTTGTTACGAAAAGGTAAGTGTCATTATTATTTCCTTAAATATATACTCTAGTTGATCAACACATTATAAACATGAGGGTATGCGGAAGAATTCGCAACACCTAGTCATATGAACAAGTTGTATTTTGCCATAAAAATATGGACAATATCCCGAGCGAGTGAAGAGGGGTTACTTAAAGCCAGGTTAGTTAATTTTTCATTAAACGTGATGTACATGGCGTTTAAAACACATTGCTTGTGCTTATCCCCAACGCACAAGAAGCTAACAGTTCCTAGTACAACTCACTCTTAAGTCACACTCCCATGACTAGAAACTTCGTTATATTTTTCATTTAAGGATAATCTAAAGCAACGATCTCCAACAAGTGATAGCAGCACTATCTCCGTATGTGTCTAATTTATTCTTATCGTTACACGAAATTTCCTTGCTGCTCCTATAAATTCAGGTCTAGAAAGCTCAAACTTTCAGGGAAGGAAGTTCAAAACCCATTCAAGAGTATGATCGATGCCAAGTTTTTATTTTCGTTTTCCTTCATTGTTGAAATCGCTTCATTGTTGTTGTTAATATTGAAACCTATAACAACGAAGCTCTTTCAACAATGAACAAAAAAGAAAATTAAATATCGGCATCGATCATTCTCTTGCATTGGTTATGAACTTTCTTCCCTGAAAGTTTGAACTCTGTAGGCTTGAATCTGTAGGAGCAGCAATGAAATTTCGTGTAACAGTGAAAATACATTAGACATATACGGAGGTAGTGCTGCCATCTTTAGTTGGAGTTCGTTGCTTCAGATTGTCCTTAAGCACTTGTTTGTTCACACGATGTTTTTTTTTTTGCGCACGATAAAGTAAAGTGAACCCGGGCCCTTGTATACCCGAACAGAGTTAACATATCTGCTCGTCCAGTTAAGGAGAAACACTCAAGAAGATACAACCAACTGTAAACCCATAGGGTCTTATGTGTCAGATACAAGGGCAGTAATTTCGTGGAAGCTAAGTATTTGCGAAAATCAAATTATCTCCTTGTGTGTAGCACATTCATGGTAAACTACGAACCCACGTTCGACCACGAGAAAGTACCCTCCCGAAAGGTTTTTAATGCAACATCACGTGTTCGAAACCGATTCAGAGTGCCCTCTTCTGAACTATAACCACAGTTGTATGCCCGCTCCAATAAGTGAATTTATTTATATGGCCTTTAGGCATCTCAGACTCAGAACGTTGTCCCCAGCATTTGACCACTATAAAATATTGTTAATTAAAAAAAAAGAAAATCCGATTTAAAGCTGAATGTTTATTTAATTCTGAACTT